>JARHVA010006210.1:192500-232500 GCA_037957365.1 Torreya grandis
TTGAATGTGGTTCCATCTTACTTCTAGTGAACCCATCATTTGGTTCCCCTTTATTTTTTGAGTAGTTATTTGGGTTAGTACATAATGAAACTTTTCACACATTTATGAGGGTTGGGGCATGTTGTATTCAAAACCCAATGGATTAAATAGTTACCAAAATTATGAGAATAATCATCCAACTCTCCATGTGATTCAACAAAAGAACATGATTCTCCTATGGTTCAATAGGGAAGTATCATATTGAATATTTCAAAGGGAAACATGGTTTTCACCAACACACATCTACTCCTTCCATGATCTCTAATTTTAAAAAATTCAATTTTATATTTTAAATTTAAATCTATGGACATTGACTAGCACATGTTTGTGGAAGATTTTGATATTAAAAAACATGCACAATTGGATATATCTACCAAATACAAAGTATTTTGTACACACTAAGGTATATATTTTCTATTTTAATTTATAAATTACATTAATATAATGAAAGGAGGGAATTTATAGACATGAAATTATGATATTATGTACTTGACAATGACAAAATTGACAAACATTTACCATGCATGGCTTACATGCATAAATATAGTCATAACCCACCATTATCTCATACATACATGCTAATTTATGAATTTTATCCTTCTATAATACTAGTAAAAAACCTATAGGAACCTAATTATTTATATCAAACATGCATATTTTCCTACAAACACATGCCCAGATGCTTATTTAATCCTCATGCGCATAAGTCACTAACTTCTTTCAATACTAACTTGTTTTTGATGTTACCAACCCTCTCCCAGTAATGGTTACTTTTTAAAATAAAAAACTTTGATTAGTGTCAAGACATATTATTAAAATTTCAATGGCATGATAAATTACCCAATTGGATGCATATATATAAAAATTAAGTCATCATTATATGGTGGACTTGTCACTTATCTAGTACACATCTATACACTACTACACATTCAAAATTATTATTTATTCTTCCAAAATTGTAAATTAGTCACTAGGATAAGTCATAATTCATATCTGAATCATACCAAATCCAAGTCAAATCAAGCATTTTCAAGTCCAAATTATTAAATACATTTATGTAGCAAAGGAGTATAATTCAAAAATCACACTAGGTGGGATAACTATGAATGGATTTATTTCAATCCTCGATGTATTAGGTATGTAGGAATAAAAAATCATCAAACAATAGTGATTGGGGTTATATCAATCCATTACAGTTTCCTTTTTCTAGTATGTATCAATCACATGCATGCCTAGGGTTTTGAGGTGAAGGATACTAATTTTTGGAGTTATGTGCATCTTTAGGATTCAACATCACACATATATATTATAGATAGTTGAATGTGATCATACATTCATAGATCCATTTTTGATCACATGTCACTATTAACCACTATAAGATAACATTTATGGTCAATAATTTTTTAGATCTAACATAACTAACCCTGTAGTAGAAATAGAGTTCATGAACCTGACAAATCACAAGCCTACTTCAGTCTATTTTACACTATTAAAAGTCAATAAAAGTTTAAATATAAATAAAAAATAATAAATAATACCTTTATTTTACTTAATATATTTATAATATTCCATATTTTAAATCATTGTAATCTCTTTCAATATTTTACATTCATATTCATACTTACGTGCCATATTTAGTACTCTAAATTCATATATTAGTTTATATCCTTTTAGGGTTTATAAAACAAAAATAAGGTTAATTTTAATTTTTAACATTAACCATCATTTTAAAATACTCCTATAAACTAATTTTACATTTAAAATTAAATATTTACTATTTACTTTATGACATTTTATGGCATGGATTGTTATTCATTGTCAGACATTGATAACTTGTATTGGATGTTACTACTAGTTACACTTTATGTCAAAATATTTATAAAATTTTTAATAATGAGAATTATTTTTGGAGAGAAATTTTTTGAGCTAAAATATTCCCCCTTATATTATACTCTATCCTTTCACTAGACTATCAAAGAAAATCTAGATTTTTTTCTTCAATATCTTAAGTTTTTCATGGTTGATCCTATATGCACAAGCTAAGATTAACCTAAAATTATCATATATGAATATAATTAGGATCAGATAAGGGTGATAAAATATAACCCATGATACTTATTTATTTTGGATAATGACCAATAAAATATGCATAGCTAGTAGAGGGTTGCCTATGTCACAAATTTTAAGATGAAAGGGTCAAAATCCTAAGCATATGACATAAGGAGATAACTTCACTAGACTTATATAAAATTAAATGATTATAAATAAGAAATTTAATTAGTTATGTAAGTAAAATAATCTAATCTATGGGAAGGGTTATAATAATCATAAAATTTAAGGATCCATGGTCAACCAACAAATTGAATATGGCAAGTCTAAGAAATCCTATAACTACACTAGTATTAGGCATAGATAGAACTTAGAAAAATATACATAGAAAATAATTTATTAAGTTTAAATTAAAATTTATATACTAATTAAATAAATGAAATATTAAAAGGTTAGAAATACTTAATTTGATGTGGATCCATCGAGCCTTAATTTCATCTTTGTCTCAAGTGGAGCTTTAAAAGAGATGTTATGGGTTGAAGACTTCAATTGCAAGAAGAAGAGTTAGATATAATTATTTGGTAACTCAAAATTATATTAAACCTCCTTTTTAATACTCCTATTAATATTCAAATACTACCACAAAACTATTTTCCTTAAATACAAGGTTATAGATTGAAAAACTCCTACAAGTATGACTTAGGTCAGAAGTATGAATAAAATAAGAGTAAATATAGTGTATATTATATGATTATATTTAAATATTACCCTATATATTTTGATATAATACCTAAAACCAACCCTAATAAATAATCCAATGGTATCAGACATGTCAATACAACTGAGATAAGTTAGCTGGCACAGAATGGTATCAACTAGGTTGATGTGGTAAAAATATCAAAAAATAAGCTCATAATGGCATCAAGCTAGAAAACATAGTACAATAAGGGAAAAGGAACTAAACATAAGTTATCATCCTAGATTATGTCATAGGATATAGGGAACTAACACAACTTCTTGAGGATATGATGGAAGAAGGTAAATGGAAATAAAAATTGAAGAAGATAGAATGGTAGTAGGAATGATATGATCATGGCATAGATAGAAACATACATTGAAAAGAACTACAAACATGCACACCCCTTTCCTAGTATACCCTTTAAGGCATGCAATCAGTAAGATTGATTCTTCAAAAGTCATTTCAAGAGAGAACATAAGTAAATGATAAAGTGAAAATTGTTATGTGAATACATATGCCCTATCCAAAGATCATCACATGTAATAATAGTGTAATATGAGATGGTGCTTTAAGGCATAGCATAAAAACCTAATAATTGACCTGAATAAGATGAAATTCAAGAATAATTGAAAGTAAATGAAATTAAATAACATGAAAATATATACCTTGTTGATCGTATAAAATGTTGTGTGTATCGCATGGGATATAAGGTGGCCAACATGTAGAATGAGTGGTTGACCTGATAAATAAGATAAAATTACAATTTTTTACAAAAATTGTCTATTATCACCTTCAAAATAATCTATCTCTCAAGGATTATAAGGATTATTTTGATTCATTAAAATGACCTACAGTAACAAAGATATGGGTAAAAAAATGTAATCTCATGGTAAATAACTAAAATCTTATAAAAATTATTGAATGTATGATGATGGATGATTTATTATTATTTTTAAAACATAAATAAAATGCATGGTAAAAAATAAAAAAATCTAAGATGATAAAAATAAATTTAAAATACACTAAATCATGTGAGAAAACATGTAAAGCATTATAAGTGAAATATCAATGTAAGAACGGTCAAACAAAGATATGCAATTAAAGATTGTGATCTAATGTAAGATATGAATGTGAAATAAAGCATTAATAAAACAAAATCAATTGAAAATAAAATTTAATTCAAAATTTATGACACACATGTCAATTCAAACATAAAAAAAACATGTAAGCATGCAAAATTTCCTATGTAAGATAGGTGAAGTCCTGAAAAAATAAACAAAAACATGATGGGTAAATGAAGACAAAAATATTTAAATAATGTCAACTCAAACTTATTTATTATTATAAAATATGATGTATGAAATCATAAATACCTAAATATTTGAATAGGATGACTTTGAGTGGTGTGAAAATAATATGTGATGGGTGTTTGAGAGGAATTCCTGGTTAGATTCCCCATATGTTTTTAGATTAAGGCAAAAATAGGTTTTGAAGGGACCCTGAAACCCTGAAACAAAGGAAGAAGGATATAACAATAACGTCCATAGGAGAAACCTAAAACCAACTTATAAGAAGTGTCAAAAATAGGTTTTACATGGACCTGAAACCACCATTCATGAACATCAAAAGACTGACTCCAGGTTTTACAGAGACCTGAAAACTCTAGTGTGATAAGAAAACAAAAAACTAGAAAATGGAACCAGATATTACATCCAACTAAAAGAACCAGGACAATAAGACCTCAATGGACCTATTCTTCTAATTCCAAAATCATCTCACCACTTCCTTAACAATCATAGCAGTGTCATGTATGGCTATAGCCATCGATGTAGCACCCTCTTGCATTTCTTTCTTTCTTGAGCTCTATCTGGTTTTCTTGCTTGGCCCCTCCAGGGATTATATTTCCTCATTTGCTCATTTTCCAATGTTTACAACAGCTGCACATATGCTGGAAGTTACCTCCTCCATCTTCATTCTGCTTTCCTTAATGAGTTCCCTTAGATTGTTCTCATAGTCTTTGAGTTTGATAGGAATATCCCTCATCTTCTTTTCCATATTATTGATTTTATTCCAGTCTGCTTCCTAATTATGTTCTAATATTTCTATTTTCTTCTTGAGGCCCATTATCTCCTTGTGCATCCATGAGTCGAATTGAAGGATAGCATCTACTTTGCATTTGGCCAATCTCATAAGGGGTTACCTCCCATCATTCTATCTTATATCACTTAAATCTTTCATATTCTCTTTTGGATTGTCTTCATCCTTTTCCATATGATCCTCCCTTTCCATTCATTCCTATTCCTTGGTTTCAATAGGGCTTTCATTATGGATACTATCATCCTTTACTTGATCTCCTATTTCCATTACTTGATTGGCACCCTGAACTAGATGTTCCTTCTCAGTTTTTGAGGTAGGGTCCTCAAATATAACATCCAAATATTTTATAGTTTCCCCAAGCAATTGTTGGTTTTCCTCAAGATCATAGTTATTGTTTTCAGTTTTTTCCTCTATAGTGACCCCTTCTTTCTTATTCTTCCCTTTATCTTCATCTTCCTCACTAGAGCTAGATTCCCCACTTTCTATTCCTTCCTCTTCCTCCATACTCTCCTCCTCAGAACTTTCAGTGCTTTCCCACTCTGATTCCCCATATGTTATAATGCAACTACCAAACTAAAATCCAAGTGGTGTAAGTAGGATAATAATGTGATATAAATATGATTAATTAAAAGTGATACCCACCAAGGGGATATTATGGAAAATATGATGTGAATAAGTAAATAAATGTACCACATAAATGATTTGGAAATCCTTTATAGGGATGAGATAATCTAGACAAGATGGAAAGGCTAAAAACTATTGACATCAAGGACCCAAGAGACTCCAAGTAGTGAAAAAAAATATTGTGATAATGAGTGAGTACATAGGTAATCTCATGAAGGCTATATGCATGAAAATTAAAATTATCCTACCTTATCACAACATCTTCCCCACTCCTTAGGACCCATTATAAAGTTGTCATTCTAATGTGAAGATTCGGTACTTATGTGAGAAAGAATGTATCACTAAAAGATAGGAATATACATTAATATATTGATATAATTAGACCTCCTACACTATTATAATCACCTAACACACCATAATGGACCTTGAATCTATTATTAAGCCAACTATAGAGTTTGATATTTGAATAAGATAAGAGATGTGCCAAATAAAGACCATGTCTTTTGGTGTGATTTAAATTTTATCAAATAATTTTCCTTTTTTATTATATTTTAAAAGTAATTCTCTTAGATTTTTCTATTGCTCCTCTATACAAATTCAAAAAACAAAACATGGATGAAATAGTCAACTAACACAAGAGAGCTCACACTTGGCCATGAGAAAACATAACCTAAATACCATGAATCCTAAATAATCTTATAAATTCCCATAAGTAAGTGTGTAATCTCCAAACTAACTTACATGTGTCTCAAGTAATGAAAATTAGGGATAAATAGGGATTGTAAAAGATCCATCCATGTAATAAAATTATAAAATAAAAAATATGCTTATAAATGATCACAAGGAAGGAGAAAACATGCTCAAAAGGGGACATGGCTATGATATGATAGTCATGTCACTAGGGAATCCATACAAACATTTAAAGGATCTAGCACAATTACTGGTGAAATAAGTAGTCATCAAAAAAGAGGAAAATCATAAATAGTCATCCTCAAAGAGGGGTAAAGTAAATAAAGGGACAAATAATCAAAATAAGACTACTAAAAAAATGATAAAAATGTGATAAATGTCATATCAAGAAAATCCAAAGATTTTATCTAAGATATACAAAATTAACAAAGGCTGGAAGTAATGTGATATAAAACTCGAAGGTGATACCTAAGATCCACTAGGGAAACAAAGGCCAAAATTAAAATGATATAAAAGAACAAAAAATGAAACAATGGTGTAAATAATCATACCAAAGGATGGGGAAAGTAGAAAAAGTTTATAAAATCAAAGAAACATGAGATAAAATATATTTGGGAAGTGATAAAAAAATTGATATACAATATTAGCCAAGCCAATATAGTTTGGAGAGATGAAATAAAAATTAATTTTATCATCCGAGTCAATATAATATGATGAAACATGACTAAAAATAGTTATATCATTTGTGTCAATATAATTATTTGATAGAGTAGGACTAAAAGGAAATGTATCTGTTGGGTTGATATATTTAGGTGAAATAGAAATAAATGTATTAAAATTTTTTGTGTCATGGCCAATCTAGTTATTTAGAAGAAAAAGAGTTATGCCAACACATTTTAGGTCATGGCCAATGTAGTTCACTGAAGGAGAAATAATAGTATCGGCACATTTTGGGTTATGACCAATGTAGTTGGATGAAGAATAAATAATTATATTAACACATTCTATTTCATGGTCGATGTAGTTGGATGAATAATAAATAAATGTATCATCACATTATAGGTCATATTCGATGTAATTTATTGAAGGAAAAAATAACTAAATCAACAAATTTTGGGTCACGGTCGATGTAGTTGACTATAATGGTTGAAACTAAATGGTATTAGGTTGGCTAATATAGATAGGATAAGTGGTTTTAGTGGTAATTTAAGAGAGGTTGATGTTTTAAAACTATAAATATTCATATATGATCAAGTATCATAATCACTTATAATGCAAAATGTGGTATGAATTTGAATTAGGTGTTTTTCATAAGCTGATGAGTTGACAAAAATGGTTGAATGTGAACAAAATTTTGATGACTTATCCTTCTAGGTCCATCCAAGGGTGGGTTATATTATGGGTGAAAAAAAGATAACCATTATTAAAATTTCTTTATTTGTAATTGAATATGGGAAAATCTAACGAGTCAACATCAACAAGAACATTTGTTATCATGTTAGGGTCTTCACCTCCATCAAAATAATCATCATAAATATGAGAATCACAATATTAAATTATAATTTTTTGAGAAATGGTGAATATGGGATAAATGGGATCATAATTAGTATTAAAATAAATATAATTTTAAGTATCATTAGGATCATAAGGAGTAATATTTGGGTTTGTATGTACCCAAAATTTGTATGGTGTGACATTCTGGTTCAAAGTCCAATGATGCAACAATATCCTAATTTATGCTCAAAATAGGATCTCTCTAACACCCTCCCTAATTTTAATTTACTTACTCCCTCCAAGACCACCTTTAAATCTCTTTGGTTTTTCCTATGCATATTTTTTCAACTCAACCTTAAAAACTTACTGTGAATGATGAAATCATTCCTACCTATGAATAAATTGCCACTCTTTATTAAAAATATGCCACCCAAGTTTCATAACCATCGTGATATTTTTTTAAACCACCATGATATTTTTAATCATTTTGAATCTCTCCTAAGTTATACTTCTAGTTCAAATCAATTAAACCCCTTCATACAACCTTGATTTCTCTTTTAAAAGTAATTCAATTTTAAAATTGAGTTTTTATCCTAAAAATGAATTAGAGGCTGGAGTTTTTAATATTTAAATATCCATAGCATACTACCATTTATTTTGATATCTACCTCTATTTTCTTATTGATTTATTACACCATTTTAATTAAGGACATGCCATTGATTCTACAACCTTGTATTTGTAAACAATGACTTAGCCAACCACAAACTAGTTGTTCTTTATTTGATATTATGTCTCTCTTATTCTTCCCCATTTTGTGAAAATAATTGGTTCATACTCCTTATTATATAGTTTATGACATATTTTCTTGGATAAAAGAGTTATCATACTAAGGACTGTAACAACACATGTTACATGCTTTGAACTGATCTCTACCTTAATCAAGTTGGATTTATTTATTTATTTTAGTTTATTTATATTAATATAGTTAAATTCCTATTGAATTATATGTTGTCACTTGGATCTTGTAGCTTGTCATTTAATAATCTAATTTAATTATAACAATGGGATCGAACCTAAGGTGTGGTACCCTAGCTCCTCAGGATGAACCTCTAGAGAAGGTCATCTTCCTTCCTAAATTAGATGCATCTAACTTAAGATCATATACATGCCTAAAAATATGCTAAAGAGACATATCTACAACTAAGACTATGTGTTTTGGTGGTGGAAAAGGGAAGAATTTGGACTGAAACTAAAGAAAAGATGATGCGCCAAGTCTAGATATTTCATCCACCTAATTGGAATAACACAATAAATATGCCAAATTGATAGTAACTCTCACAACTCATATAAGACCTAAAAATATCTCATACTTTGCATTAGTAATTTGTATGAAGGTAGTGATGTACATAACATACAACCTAAAAAGAAGGGTGTAAAAGTGATAAGACAACACCACAAGGGAAGGACAATTTAACAAAATGAATACAGTCAAATTAACAAAATAATTAAGAAAATTGATAATTTAGGAGAGATAAATATCAATTTTTATTAGATTCAAGGCATCAAACTAGTATTCCAAGTCTCAAAAAGAGTAGATTTTTGTCATACCTAAGAGGAGGGATCATGAATAAGTCATTTTTAGTCCTATATATATATATATATATATATATATATATATATATATATAAGAAATAGAGATGAGACCAAGGAAGAGAACACTATAAGGCCTAATTAATGAGGTTATTACACCATTAATCTAGCATAAGAGACATGGAAATGGTAGCATTAAGCCATATCTAATGCATTAGGCCTCTCCCATGAAGGTATTCAATGAAATTAAGCATAGTAGTGGGAGTGTAAACCTCATTATTTTCTATTTTTTTCCTTAGGAAGGCTTGTAGATAATGGATGTGCTCCTTCAAGGTGTATATATCATTAGGAAACTCTTACCTCAATTACCTTAACTCACTCATCTCCTCATGAATCAATGTTAGATCTTGTTGAGTGGTTGACTTAGAATTAAACCTCATATGTTTGTTAGGAATTATGGGTTGACTTACTATGATCACCACTCCATTGAGGGAGTTACACATTTTTAGGATCAGTTTTCAAATGCCTTTATACCTCCATCATGATCTTAATGACAACTTACACCATTCATAATCCTGAGGGGCTAGTCAAAAGACCTATCAAAGGTGCCTCTTATGCTTGAAATATGATGGTATTGAGGCCTTCACCCTTTCATCACCATGAAAACACCAAACTCAAGTGAAAACCTATTAGTGAGATTAGAACCTACTCATAACCTTTGTCTTCACCATTGAAACCTTTGAACCTGGTGTGAAATATTACATTTGTGCCATATGCCTATAGGTGATTTTTACTAATATAAAGATACTTATTCTTAACATTAAACATCAATAATAAGGACTTTAGAAACACATTTTAGGATTTTAGGTACTAAATCATTCTTAGGGATCATGTTTCTTCACCATAAAAACTTGTAGCCTCCTTAATATTTTATTACCTTGCTCTTTGAATTTCAATCCTTTTAGAAACCTAAATCCCTATCTCCATATTTGCATAAAACATAAGTTGTATCATTTTCATGGAACAGATATAAATGTCTTAGAAGGCCTAAAAACTTGATAAACCCCTATGCTCATCAAAATCACTTATAAGACATACTAAAATCCTCCAAGGTGTTTTAGACCTCAAAGGGCTTATTTTTACCTCCTAGATTTGGTTGAAGGCCTATAACCTATCAAGTTTGATTTAAAACTTACTCATTATCACCTCATATACTTTCTCCCTGTATGAAGACATCTACAACTTGTTTGATCTATATATACTATTGGTGGCCCATAAAAACCTCTTTATTTCCTCATTTAGCATGAGAGGCATGCTTGAAACATGCCAATAGGCCTTGAGAGCATGTTATAAGCTATTGAAACGTGATTTAAGGGCATTTCCATGTATGGACTACTTAAAAAATTGTATATTATCTTAGGATGTCCTTAAAATCTTAAAATCCATCATTTTTTACCTATCAAACAATATTGTAGGCATATTAGAGATATTGACTATACTTTAAATCTTATTTGAAAGCCCTGAAGCTTGTTAAATAATTTTCTTGCCATGGAATTCTCATAATGTCTTGAAAAATAGTCTAAAACCTACAACATTAGACTTCAAAAAACCACATAATATTTTTAAAGGTTGACATGCTTGTTATGTCCTTGACTATGCTTGAAACTATGTGAAACCTAAAAACATTGTTCTTCACTATAATAGACTTTCAAGTGGGTTCTTGAAGCCTAAACCCTATTGGTAATCTTTATAAGATTTGCCTATAAATTTGTATCACCAAACCTTGCATTCATTATTTTTCACTCATGAAACTTATTAGACAGACCTCTAAGTGAATTTTAAAATCTTGAAAGCCTCTATGAATCTTTCTATCCATGTAATTCATTAGTAAGTCTTTATAACTTAACTTTAGATATTTCATACCTATATGTCTATAAGAACTTCATGAGGCTTTAGACCCCTATTAAATGTTGCATTATAGTTTTAAGTCTTAGTAAGACTCATGACACCTCACACTTTGAAAACCTAGCTATAGGAGCTTGTAGGAGATCACTTTTTATGGAGTACTATGTGCACTCATACAATAATAGTATCACTCCTTCACACAATCACCATAGCATTTTCCACAAAGACATTACAAAAAATAAATAATCAAGTATTTACAAAATAGTCTCTAAAATGTATTCACAATATCCATGTGGGTATCCATAGCTAATCAAGTTAAAATACATGGGAGTGCTTATTAAATAGGCAAGATAGGTTGTTTCATGAAAAAAATTATTGTTTCATAAATAATCTATAAAACAAGATTATTTATTATTATTTTACACTCAATGAATACATGCACAAAATAAAATAACATCTCCAATACTAAAATAAACAACTCCCAAATCAAGCTTATATTATTTACTCCAACACCCTCCCTTAAGTGTAGAATAAGGAGTAAAAATAGAGAAAACAAAGAGACTAAATGGGTCCTATCAATTATTCCTAATTAGGTACCCATGTATAAAATCATAGTGAAATACAAAGTGTCTCTATGGTAGCCAATCCATCTTACCAGAATATAAGGATGTCGAGTTGATATAACCATCAATTCAAATAGGAACTAATACTCTGTATGATTCTAACTTTTTTTTAAAAATTGATCACAAATTGGGGAAAAAGAGTTCCTATGGATGAAATGTATCACCATAAGGTACCCAAAATTTAGTAACAAAAGCTAAGTCGAGAGAGTAAAATATATGCTACAAGGCATCCCAAGAAATTAAATAACTCAATACTTGAAAATAATGCTAAAACAATACACTAGATGAAAATAAGGTCATAAAATATAAATACACTCTATGGAATCAAAGGTCATAAAATAAACTGCAAGAGTGGTCTGGATCCACTACTCGATCATAAAAAAAATTGACACTAGAATTCACCATAATAGATATTATGAAAAGAGACTATCATAGGTGTTGATAGTGAATAAAATTTTCACCAATTTAATTTGATATACTTATATAAGATGTAGTGTGCCAAGGCTTAACAAGGAACATGATAACTAAATAAGTAGGATATGCACCATACCCCTCATACTATTGACTGGGTGGAGTGATGTAAAAAAAGTTAGTATAAGTGGGATGAATCCACTACTCAAAAACTAACATGTTGACACTGTATTAACCAAAATAAATACTCTTTATAAGGAGATATAGACCTAAAAAAATATTAAAGAGACAATCAACTTTCAAAAAGTGCCAAATATATAAATCAAATATCTCTCAAGAAGATGTCCCTGGTGGAGATGGGAAAGTTAAGCAATTGAAAAAGTGAAAAGTACCTAGAATATACCATAAAAATGAATAAACGTAGACAAAGTTGAATTAGAAAACCACCCATAGAACTTTGTAAATTAGTGTGAGTAAAAAATAATCCCAAAACAAAAAACACTAAATGACACAAGAAACCTAGAATGCCATCAATCTATAGAAGACACCATAAAAAATAAGAGAGTTTCTCCTAAAATAAGGGAGAAGTGTGTAGATAAGGAAGATAAATAATGGAGGAGCCATACTAGTAAAATAATTGAGAATAAAATTTATTCCACAAAAAATAACATGAAATCCATCCCAAATGAATACAGATTGTGAAATATGTGTGTTAGGGTGATCATGTCTAATAACTATAATCTCAATTTTCTCAAGCTTGAGTGAAAGGTAAAATATAACTCATTGTGATAAACATCCTCATGAAGAGGGTATCATAAAAAAATAGGATGTATATCATTAAATGATACCATAAAAGATAAAACACCTATTGAATAACCAAGACCATGCTAAGACATCCATGTAATGGGCTAGATAGGGGTAGCAACGCCCTTTAGATGCTTATTAAGTCCTATAAGTCAAAGTAAGAAAGAACCAAAAAATAGTGGTATGCTTCTCAAAGTAAGTAGGCATATATGTAGGTGGAAATAAATTTGGATATTCATAGTGTGCAACAATAGTAGGCCTTGAAGCATTAGATGCAATGGTAGGATCACTATGTGGCCTAAAAACACAAGTGGTACAAAAATACAATACATACTCAAAATGGGACATTGAAATTCACACAAAATATGTCCATTTATAAATCACATAAAATCAAATGAAGAATTTTTATGAGGGGGTCTGACTACCTATGAGACCATACCTCACCCTCTCTCTTCAACATGCGAGAGTGAAAGAGGGAATTTGTGGCAAAATGTCTCCCATTAATAAGGTTTACAAAATAATAGTTATAAAGGACATTTTAAAAAAAGGTATACCCCTTACAATATAATTCCATGTTTAAAATTATAAACCCCATTTACTTTACATTAAAACATAACTTACAAAGGTTTAGTGTTTGTGTAAAATAAAATGTATAGACACTCTAAAAATAATCACACCACTTTAAGTTTTTGCCTATTTATGAATTCTTTACAATATTTTTTAAGAAAAATTGTGCATGTTAGGGAGTCAAACCCTTCACCTCACCTAATACCTAAGTATTTAACAAATATACACACACTAGTTGTAATCTAATGAACTTTGTAATAAAAGGCCACCTAGTGGTAATAGATGTAGTTTTAGAGGATGATAATGGCTGAGTTGGCAGATTCCAAAAAAATGAAATTCCAAGATGTAGGGTGCCTTCAAACCATTTCAAACCACATTAATGATAGATCCGCTTCTAATACTAAAGGAGGATCTTTCCAAGTAAAAACCATCTCTCCAAACTATTAGAGTACATAGGATGTGAAGGATAATTAGTCATTTTATGGCTTAGGTGTTAGTTGACCAGTGCTTTGGGTTATGCCATAGTGTAGAGGATCAAAATACTCTTAGATGTAACAAATAAAGTGTCTTATAAGCATCAAGGGTGGATATTTTCATGTATTGTGCCTTTGTATACATCTTCAAGCTCATTAAATAAATATGAAGACATAATTGTGTATGGTGAACTCTACCACAATGTCTAGTTCAAACTCATAATGGCATTAAAAAAAACCATGCACTTTGTCAATTCAAATTATAGAAATGGTGGAGTGATAGATGCACTCATGCAACCATAGGATCACTCCTGCATGCCATTACCAAAGAGAAGAAAAACATTATGAACATAATAATCATATAAATATTATGCACAAAAGAGTCTCCATATTATTTTATCTAAATAATATACAATCCAAGTATTCATATCTCTCTCTCTCAAGCACTAAGGAGAAGGATGAGGAGTGCTTAATACATAGGCAAAGGAGTTGGTTTCAAGAAAACCTCTCAGTTATTTTTATCAACCTAAATATAGGTGGATTGTCTTAAATAAGTGCACAATAAAATATTGCTCATCCACACAAACAAAACATCAAATCAATCTTAATTACATAATTAGGTTTAAACATGGCTAAAAACAAAATTGGTTTGGAAATAAATCAAACCACTAGCCAGTGTGAACATGACCACTCCAAAAAATTATAAAATTGAATAACATGACTTTAATTTTAGTCTCAAGGACTCTTAGATAGGTCATGAAAATTCATCATAGTGCTAGGAATACCTTGAGGGTTATTATGACAAATATTATGGTTTTATTAATTTTGATGGAAGTTTTGTAGATAGGTTTATTTAAGTTTTACACATCAAAACATTTGATCATAGTCTTAGACCTATATGAACCCTTTAAATTTTCTAGAAAATAATTTCATATTGATTAATCAAGGAATATATTTTTGATCTTTCAACACTTAAATCCTTCTTCAAATTTATTTACAACATTGATTACCATGAAGGCCTCCAAGAATCCTGCAAACCTATTGGTGAGTTATCTATAACTTGGGAACATTGAACATCACTTAAAACCATAAATACATTTTTAAAACATGTTGTAGGTTTTTATTTCCTCCAAGGTATTCATTATTTAATATTTCCTTTATGAAATCCCTATAAATTATTTACAACTCATTTTCATGTTATGCATCTTGAAAAACATTCAAATTGTGAAGATAGAGTGCTAGGGTTTTAGAGAAGTTTTAGTTATTTTTAGGGTATATCAATAAATTTCACGTAATTATAATCTCATTTATCAATCCAAACATTATTTATATAATATTCACAACCCCTTTAACTCCCCATAGTACCTATTTCAATACATGCATTTATAAGATGAAGATAGAATGTGATTATTTGTAAGAAACCCTAAAACTTTCATGCACTTAGGTTTAAAATCCTATGGGTTTATTAAACATACTTTTTTTGTTATTTATGCATCTATATATCATGATGAAGTGCCTTGATACCCTAAAAATCCATTCCAAAACTTGTTTTTAACCATACACTTGACTAGGTCATTATTATTCTTATTTGAAACCTTGCAAAATGGTTCTTTGGGTATGTCACTTCTTCCTTAACTTGATCCTCTCCATTTTATGGTCATTATTTTACCATGGATGATATTTTACATATTAAAAAACTTGATATGCTTTGGTATTCTATTAAATACCCTAAAACTGCATTAAAAACCTACAACATCCATCAATGAACACAAAAAATCTATGTATCCTTTGTCAATGACTTGCACAAAGGAGATTTGGGGAATAAAATCAATGTGACATGATAATGCAGACATGAAAATGTTATAAAAATATTTTTTAGGCTTATGGAATTGATAGTTGTATTCACCAACCTTGAAAACCATGGAAGTACTTATAGAAACATAAAACTCAATCTTTTAGGTTTCTAAAACAATAATTCCTAATTGGAAACCTAAAGAATATATACAATATGCTTTAGATCATAAATAAAACCTTGTTATCTCTTCAATTTTCCCTTAAAATTACCTATAGACTTATATAATACCTATTATCACATTCTTCATCATGTTTTCAAAGGATATATACTGGTGATTTTCCTTAAAACCTATTGTTCTTCTCATGACTGAGATTATTCTACATTGGAGGACCTAAAATATGGTTATGATACTAAAATTTTTCATTTTTTAAAGCTCAAATCCTTGAGTGAGATTTGAGTATATGATGGACACTCTATATTTATTGATTAGGCCTTGAGAATATATCCATTATACCTAAAAACTCCTTGAAATGATGATGTTTTCTCCATTACAACCTTTAAGAAGTCTGTAAATTTTATTGTAAAGTATTGAAAAAATTAAGACTACCTTTAATAAGGTATTTAAGATAGGTATCCACTTGGTAATGGATTTAATGCATTCTTCCCATGTTGGAATGTTTGAAATAGTCCTCAAGGAGGGAGAAAGAAGAGGGAAACACTTATTCAAATGCACTTGTCAATGTGTACGGATTGGACAGCTTGTGAAGAGTATTCAAATATCAAATTGACTTTATGAGACCTTTTAAAAAATTCACTCCCTCTAAAATTAATTTAATTAGTGACTTAAGACCCTTTTTAATCTTTCATGACATCCTAAGTGCCTTATAAGACCTTTTTTTATTTATCTCACATTAAAAATTAATGTAATAAACCTTTACAAGGATAACATGGCACTAATGAATTAATTTAGAATATTTTGATGCATTTTACCATTGAAAATCATTTCATTTTTACAATTATCAAATAGTCATTCATCGGTCTAACATGATCTTAGGGCTGACCTATTAGGCCTCCTTATAATATCTTACACTAGAGAGAAACTTGAATGCTTTTAGTCATGAAACGAGACTTGAAAAGGTTAAAGACCTCATCTTATACCTTTTTCACACACATTTTTACATTAAAAACCAACATAATAGGATTCCTATACGACTAATACCAACTCATGACTTGAGATAATGATTGTTAAACATTATCTAATGAAGCAACATGTGCAAAGAACATCAATTACCTCAACATACCTATTATTTGGGCTAACATAGTCATATTGAATATGATTCAAAGACTATACTCAACTAATTTTAGTATAAAAATTTCTATCCCATGTACATAATGTGCCAATAAACCAAGGTGACTAGAACAATCAACATTTTGGTGACTTATGTGGGTTACTTACCTAGTAAGTATGGATCTAATAGCCTTAAGAATCCATTGGGCATAGGAGTCACATAATCTTCACTTCAACTCATTATAAAAATTCAACCATGGTTAAAACATAATATACTAGCCTTGAATGAACTAAAAAATTCTTCAAAAGCACACAACTAAGAATTAAAGATTAAGAACAATGTGCAACAACACTTAGAGGAATGATAAAATCACTACATTACTCTAAAAACATTAAAAAACACTTTGAGGGATAAAAATAACTAATACTTATGTACAAGGATATAAATGTCTTCAATAAAAATTCTTAATATGGATCCCATTTATTTGGATAGGCAACTACTTTCCATTCAACTTTTAGAGATGAAAAGCATTAGCTTGATTACAACTAGTGATGATGTAGGGGTCACTCCATATAACACCAAACTTTGTGTGTTTCCCATCCTTTGGCCTATCTCCATCCCATTTCAAGACTAGATCTCCTTCTTTGAAATACCTATTAGTATCCTTCCTATCAAATGTACTCTTCACTTGAGCTTGATGAAACTCCATGCTATACATTTCATGGTCCCTTGCTTCTTTTAACTCTATCACTGATGCTAGTGTCACTATTATGGAATCATTTTACATTACTTATAGCTATTGAGTGAGTTCAAGATTTGGTAATTAAAGTTAAAAAGGAAACCTTGATTCTCTCACATATATTATCTTGAAAGGGGAGTTACCAATAGACCTCAGTGGTTATCCTATCATCCCATAATGTTATCTTTAACTTGGTGTGCCAAGTTCTTTGGTTCTCCTCTATAGTTCTCTTGATAATATAAATTAGGTTCTTTTTTGTATATTTTTCTAAGCCATTACCTTGGGGGTAATATTTAGAATATATGCTCAAATAGGTGCCATATTTAACTACTCATTCACTAATTTTGGTTCCAATAAAAGCCATATCATTATTAGATATAATAGTGTCTAGAACACCATATCTAGTAATAATACCTTCATATAAGTCCAATACTGAGGTTTAATTTGCATACCTAAGTACCACTACTTATGTCCACCTGGTGAAATAATTTGTGGTAGTTAATACCCACTTGTGACCAACACTTGAAGGTGGGTTAATCATGAAGTTTAAACCCTATTGCATGAAGGGATTCTCTACCTCTGTGGGACGAAGAGAAAGAGTTGCTAGTTATTTCTTGCCTATAAAGAAGACACACTTCTTGTAATTTATAACCCATACATGTGCATCTATGAATAAATTTGGCCAATAGTAATTATCCCTCATAATCTTAATAATAGTGGTTTTGGAAGAGAAATGGCCTTATGATGGGCCATCATGAAATTGTTCTAGCACCTTAACCATTTGGTTAGACTCTATGAATCCAAAAATCACTACATTGATGTCTTTACTAAACAATTTACCATCAATAATGGCATACATAATTTATTGAAGTCTAAAATACCTTCTTTTATATATGTTGAGGCCATGTAGATAGTCTCCAGTTTGTAAGAAGGTAGCCATCTCTAGTCTAAATTTTAAGAACCTCATGATTATCTTGTTGGCCTTATTGTATTAAAAAAAATACCAAGTTATTAGCTTCTATGTTTACTTATAGCTACTCACATATTCTTTTTTATAAACATCTAATTCTAGCCACAACTGGATTTTAGCTAGACTTTAGACTAATTCTTACCAACCATTGAAAATTAAGCCTAAGAATCACTGGATGTCCTAAATTTGGTCGGGTATCATTCATCAAAGCTCAAAATCATGTTGAGGCATCCCTATTTGGTATACTAGCATGTAAGTAATAATAACCTCTCATAAATTCATCCCTAATCACCTTGAGACAAAAAATATAAATTTGGCTTATGGACCTATTAAGTGGGGTACTTAATTAAATCTTAAAATAAAAAAAGAATAAGCAAAATTAATTAATCAATTAAACAAGTTTAAATGCTTATTTGAATTATCCATTTTCAATTAATGAATATCTAAAAATGTAAATTCCAAAAATAAAAACATCAAGCCTTTAATAATTACCTTTATGAGTTGTCAAAATATCTCAAAATATCCCAAAATATCTAATTTGAGAATTATGACTAGTAAATGAAAATCATAATTACATGACAACTTTTAACTCAACTAGAATTAGTCTCAACACAACCTTAACTCACCTTGGGTGAGAGTTGATTCTTGAGGCTATAAATACAAGGCCATAGCCATTTATGTTTAATCTATCTTGGTGTAATGTTATATTTCACAAATAGATGCAAATAATCCTTGCATGTAATGTTACCATGTCAAATTCATGAGCTAAACAACCAAACCAAGGTGCCAACAAAAGGTGAAGCCAAAAAATCTCCTTTGGTGAAAATTTATTGATGTAAAAGCCAAGAAAACCATTTATATAGGCCATTTAGAGCTCTAAAAAAGGTATAAGAAGGTTTTGTTTTATGTTTTAGTTGTATTTCATATGTATGCTTGTTACCTATGCTCTCCCTAGTGTCTATGCTAGAGGTATTAGTGTTTAGTGTATTTATTTGGATTTGATTTCATAATAATAATAATAATAATAATAATAATAATAATAATAATAATAATAATAATAATAATAATAATAATAATAATAATAATATCTCCTCTTGGGTTACTTGTTCACATATTTGCATCCCTGATGGGAATTGATTGTGCCCCCCACATCTTCATCTTCTTCCTTATATTTTTATCTTCCCTTTTATTTCATTAAAAAATAAAAATAAAATAGTTGTCACTTTTAATCCATTTTATTTTATTTTTTATGATTTTTTGATAGATTGTTCTTACTAGTTTTATCCCAATTCTCTCAAAATTTCATTGCAATCTGATCTGTAGTTTAGAAGGTATGACTCTTTTAGTGACTTTTTTAAAATAAAAAAAAATGGTCGTTAAATAATCATATTTTTTAAATTAATTTTTTTTTGTTTCTAATTTTTTTTAAAAAGTGGTGTGTATTTGTGTTATCTACATTGGTTATAAATTTTATCAAAATTTGACTTACAGTTTTTTATATATCAATATTTTACTAATTGTCCTTTTTATTTATTAATTTTTGTTTTAGTTGTTTTCTAATTTTATTTTAATTTTACAAAAAAAAATTGTATATATTATAACTTTCATGTATTTGGTATTTGGGAGATTTATAATATTTTGATTTTATAGGTTTTGATTTTCCAATATTGCCCAAAAATAAACTATATATATATATATATATATATATATATATATATATATATATATATATATATATATATAGAGAGAGAGAGAGAGAGAGAGAGAGAGAGAGAGAGAGAGAACTCCCTAACACTTTTTTCAGGACCCAAAAACCAAAAAAAGATGATTTTAAACACTCTAAAGTTGAAAAACTCACATTTGAATTTAGTTTTTTTTAAAACTTTTACTTAAATATTTTTTGTCTTTCAAGGTTTTCACACAGTACCAAGGGGCTAAACTTCATGACATGCTTCATTTGGTGCTATAGCCCTCCCTAAAATCCAAGTGATTTGGGTGACCCCAAAATGACCCTAAAGTCCTTTCACTTTCTTTATTTTCATGAATTTTGGCTTGTGGGTGGGAATTCTCTTCTCTCTCATAAGTTATTTAGGGGTGCATTGACCTAGGGCTTCATCTCCTAGAATATTACATACCCCACTATATGGTGGTGTATATAAACTGAGGGTGACCAATTATGACACTTTTTTGAGTAGTTAAATAAGCTCTGTTAGTGATACTTAGCCTCAGACCGTAGGGGTAACTCAGACATCACACTATACTGAGCAATTGATGAATGTAGTGGTTACGAAAAGAACAAGACATTTTCATAATAAGTCTATTAACATAGATCCAAATGATGTGATTTAATCTCTAGTGATAACCATACTTGGGATCATCTAGAAATGAATGAAAATTGATAGTTTAGACACCCCCACTTATCACAGACATACTATTGATGTAAGGCAAGTAGCCCAAATTTCCATGTCAATGTAAAAACTCTTGAGAGAAGAGGGGGCCTAAAAACCCTAATTTTCATGTACTTTTAATTTTTGGATTAATAATTTAAAATCCTCTCAAGATCAATTTTATAGATGAAATTCAGAAATATAATGCAACCTTGTCAATTTTAGGATTTAGGATGTTACACTTAGGTGTTTTTGTCATTTTGTCCTTTTACTTACATTATCTTGAGTCATAAATATTTTTTTATCATACCATGTAAAAATGAGTCTTGTTATACATCATTCCTTTGTTTGAAGAGGCATTATACCATCCATTTGAAACCACACCTTACCTTAGTTATTTTCAAACTATTATGTGAGTGTCACTTGATTGAAAATGGTATCGTTACATTTCCCAATTCATTTCAAATCATGTGCTTTTGAGTATTTAAACAAAACTTTTTACCATACCTTTAGATTATGATAATGTCATTACATTGATTGAACTATTTCAAAGACTTATTGTCTTATGTCCAAAATTATGATTCCAAACCATGTGAGCCTTTTGGATATGTGCCTATTACCATCATGTTGTTTATTCTTATCTAGCTTGTTATCTATTTTGAAGAGCCTAAAATTATAAATTAAGTTAAAAATTATCCTTGATAGTTCAAATCCAAACATTGATTGATTTATGCATATGCCTCATGTAATTTTTGCCTAGACATCGATATTTCACTATTAGGTTATGTAACTTAGATTAAATCCTTGCTCCATTTAAAGACTATTTTGTGCCTAGCTTTGTGGAAGTGGTCTATCTTCCATATGCCTAAAGTTCTATGTATTTTTCCAAATGATCAACTATGTGTCTAAATCCAAATGCCTAGTTTATGTCAAAGTGTTTCAAATTTATTAGATCAGATCTCTTGCCTTTTAGACCTATTTTTGTTTAAAGTGTAGCTTCTGTGACTTTCCCAGAAGACATAGAAATACATGTTTTGAGCCTAACTTTTGTGCCTTATTTTCCAAAAGGCCTAGCAACTTTTGTTTAGTTAGACCTAGTTTATACTTATTTGAAACACGTTATACCTATGTTTGGAATTTCATTTTTATTTCATCCACTTGACCATTTATTTTAAACATGTGATGTTAGACATTTGACATTAGACTATTTTATACCAAGTTTTAGCATTGACCTTTTTGGAGATACAACTCCATTCCTTTAACCAGGCTAGACCAAGTTTGGACCATTTATCTTTTGAACAATTTTTTAGAGTTTTTAAGAATCTAGGTATTTTTACAAAATATTCAACATTAATTTGGATATGTCTCATTACACTCATACTAGATCCATGTATAATCCAGGATATAATAACATTATCATAAGATGAATTTTTTTAAGACCCCTATGATAATGATATTGTTTGTGAGATATATCCTTATCCTCCTCACAATACTCAATATATAGAAGAAATAAAAGACCCTCAAGTGAAGTGTTTTTTAATACCTTATTTGGGCCAATTAACATACTAATTTTTCCATTTCAATGCTACTAGTACCCAATCCCCCACTTATACCATTAACCCTCCTTCGGTCTACATGAATGACCAAGCATCACAATGTCTAATGATCACCATTATAGGCCCTCATCTTTTAGCTTATGTGAGAGACCAATATCTATAATGACCTACCATTATTGTATCAGGAACTCATACTTTGGCTCATTATAACAACCAAGCTTCATAATGCCCTACAATTACCATTCCAGGACCTCATCCTTTGGCTCATGATAATAACCAAGCTTTGTAATACCCTACCATTACCATTCTGGGACCTCATCCTTTAGATCAAGATAATAACCAAGATTTTCAACACCCTTTCATTACCATTCCAATCCCTTCCATTTATGGTATCTCATTATCCCAACAAGGTTATGTAATTAAGATTAGACAGGTCACACTTACCATCCTAGACTAGAAACCAATCTTTATTAAGCCCATATTAGATGAGCCTATTTACAAAGGGGTCATTACCCAACCAATAATCATCCTTAAACCATTTCCAACCTTACCTTACTTTAGGAAAATGATGTCAATCTTTAAGCTATGATATATCCAATCAATACCTCTCCAGTAGAGTCAATCATTTGAAGATCAAGATGTGTTCAAAAATGGTATTTTACAACTACTTGTAAACTACGGCCAAGAGAACTAACCAATCTATGATATTTTTTGTTGAAACACCTATATATGATAAGTTAACTTATGATGAATCACTTTTTATCCTTTACCTATTGTTAACGAATCTCACTCTAACAAGCCAATCTTTGTTGAGTCACTTCTTAATGATTATAACAACCTTTGGGTAAATCATTATCTTGACTGTTATCTTATTTTCAAAGAGCCTCCCCTTGACAATCTAGTCTCTTTGGAGTTATCTCTTGACTTTTTCCCCCTCATTGAGGAGTGTCACTTTGACAAGCCAGTCTCTATAGAGTTGTCCCTCAAGCCATTCCCACTCTTTGAGGGGCTTCACCTAGATGAGATAGTCTATGTTGAATGCTTTTTAGATGAATCCATTTTAGAAGAACCCATTATGCCATCATAGGCCATTACTTGTCTAATACCAAAAATTCAATAAGACATCATTGTAGAAACATCCACACTTGATGAAGAATTGATATTAAAGTTAGGTTCTATTTTTGAACCAATATTATATTTAACATCAGAAGTGAACTCAATGTTAGTTTCAACATCGAATTTAGAGTCATTTGAGTCAAACCTAGTTTCAAAATCAAAATACATTCATGGTTGTTACAATATTGGTTACACATGCCTCATACATCAATTTAAATATAGTTGTGATACTTCCATGGTTTTTGAGGATGATTACATCCGCTTCAACATAATTTCTCCTAGTATATTCTAAGATTATTATGCTACCTCTTCCCATTCCATTACCATTTCACATGCCAATAACACCAACCAACCTATCCATTATATTGACATTCCACCTCTCATAATCATTGATTAGGATTGATAGAGTCATAATTTGTTAAACTACATCCATGGTAGCATAATAGTTGAATAATTTCATGGGGACCAAGACCACATTCATGAAGAATAATAATAAACTCCTAGTGAATCCTTTTCAGAGGTGCTAAAGGGAAATCAAATTTCAAACTCAACATCTTATAGTGAAAACATGTTTGAGGTGTTAGAAGACAATAAAATTTAAAATTCAACATTCCTTAGTGAAACCTTCTTGGAGGTGCTATGGGATAATCACAACTTCATTGGTGAAAACCTCATTGAGGCACCAATAGTTGAGCATAATAGTTATTCACTACTTGATGAAGAATTTATTAAAGATAACATCAATACAATTTCTAATCTACAAAATAATCATATGGTAGTTATTATTAGGACCAAAAAACAAAAAAATATGATGATCCTATCAAGAGTATTTTTAGAAGTCTTCATCCCCACCACAACTAAAGTTATGCTGAATCCAGAATCAACAACATTGTGTGTCTGAAAATATTTATCTTCATTTGTTTCCAAACCATTATACATTCCATTATCATCTACCTTTACATTTACAAATCAAACCTATCAACCTATGTTTATCCATATTTACCATCTCTAGATGCACTTTCCTGTATAGAGGTTATAAATACATATTGTCTCAATATTTGGAGGAAATAGATTCAATGACCAATAAAGATCACAACAACATTATTGGAGTTAAAATACACAATATGTTCCTAATATAGTAGCTATTTATAAAACTTTTGGGCTATTAATTTACATGATTGATTATTCTAGTTGTATCATATATTGATTAGGAGGTGCATCTTCACATCAATAGGAACAATTGAAACATTTACCTTACTATAACTATTTACCTTGACTTTTTCATTAGCATTCACCTTGCAATTATTTCATACCCTACCATTTACCTTACCATGTCACTTGGGGACAACCTTATTACCATTATAACATCACTATCTTTGAATAATTCCATATTGTATACCATCCTACCATACCTTTATTGTTGACAAAATATTGTTTTTAACTACCCTACCTACCCCTTTTTGACCTTGATTTCATTAGTTCTTCCCACACCTTTCATAAGGGGATTTTTTTCTAGTTTTAGTAGTTTAAGAATTATATGTTCAAATGGTAGTATATGAAAGTAATATGACAATGGATCTAGAAATTGCATTTTTCATTTATGCTTGATTTGTGCCACTGATTATAACCACCTTTGGGAAAACTAGTATTCCACCTTTTGTTACTAATTATAACCACCTATGGGAAAATTAGTATCACTAACCTATGACATTGATTCCTAATTATAACTGCCTATAGGTAAATTAGACACAACACCTTTACCATGCATTGCCACATCACCTTACCACTACTATTATCATTTACCTTTCCATTTGCCTAAATTCACAAAATTGTTATGACTTGGTTAGATCTCACCACCTTTTATGTTCGTGGAATTATAATTACTTGAGGTCCCATCTTGGGACTATGTAGGCAGTGCTTGATTCATGTTGAGGTTAGCCCTGTCACCCCTTTTCCAATGTTCTCACCATTTTTTGAGTAACCTAATCCATGTTGTTGCCATTTTGTGAGTTGGATCATGTCATCTCTTGTAATTATTTTATGAGTTGAGATACCCCAAAACTTTCAAAAACATTCAAAAAAAAATTTTAAAATCCTAAAAATTAGAAAAATTGGCTTACCATCTACTTAAGAGATATAAATCCTCTAAATTATAGAAACATTTATCCTATTTAAACCTAGTCAATTATCATTGATCTATCTTACTAAGGAAAATCCATTATTATTTCTAAACCATTCCAATACCATTGGGGGTATGATCTTCCCTTTGCATGTATCCATGCTTGGGGGCACCATCCATTTATCCTTCCATTCAGCCTTCACACATAAATATTGACTTTGTTGAGGACATGATGCATTTTGTTGCTTTTATTTTCAAGTTTTCTATGCGTTTTTTTGCTTAGTTATTTATTTGTTTATTTTCCTATCTATTTTACTTCATTGTTATGCTTTGAATCAATATACATGCATTTATTAGGTGATTCCTTATGCATTATTCTTGAGTCTATCCATATTCATATATCAACATTATCATCATAGTTTTTATCATTAGTGTGTTATTTTTAATTGTTTATTGGATTGGGAGTTAGTCTTTATGCACATTAAATCTAAGTCATCATGGTGTTTTATATTATGATGCATACCATCATGTGCTAAAAAACTTTATCTTGGGAAATAATATAATAAATGGTTCCATAATAACTTCTCCTAGTTCACCTTGGCAAATCCTCCCACCCTCCTTGATCCAATAAACCCCTTAACCATTCTAGTTGTATCAATGATAATAAGGATGAGCATATCTATATTGTCAAGTATAACTAAATCATTCACATTGATCACTTATTATTCTTCTATTCCTCATTCCATTTTATTCTACTTCTATGTGAACTACATTGTCCTAAGGTCCCTTTCAACTATGTAGGTAATACTTGGATGCATGACATATTTTGGGTCAGCTCGATCACCTTTATTATTCCAATATTTCATAACTTTATACATCCTCATGTGCCTAGTTATTTGTGGGTTATTTAATCATTAGACCATCACATCTACATTTTCACTTGCTTATCTTTAATCTGTATGGTAAGTTATTTCCTTGAGTTATGGTTTTTAATCTTACCTACTGGGTCACAACCAAAAAACATTATTCAATCTAGGTTATTTTAATGATTATAACCACCTATGGGAAAATCATTGTTTTAACTCATGCACCCTATTGGGGCATGTGCATATGACACTTATTACAACCACTTTTGGTAAAATTAGTGTCTTAACCTTTGTTACTAATTATAACTACCTTTGATAAAATTAGTACATTTTAAATCAATGCATTCAAGCATTATCTTGACTGGCTTAATCTCAGGCATAGGTTAATTTCATTATTTTTCTTACTTCTTTTCAAGGAACCATCCATAAATCATATGTGTTAGCCAATCCATTGAGGGGGCATCATTATAGGCTTCCCAAATGTTTTTTGGATTTTATTCTTTAATCATTATCCTCTTTCATTCTTAATGGCCTATTTCATTATTTGAGAAGATGTTACTATGCATATAACTTGTAATGCCTTCCCAAATAGGGGTAAACTATAGACATCCAATTCTAACCACAACTAGCTTTCAATTGAAATTTAGAATAATTCTTACCAACCATTCAAAATTAAGCTTAGGAATCAATAAACACCACAAATTTGGCTATGCATCATTCATCAAAGCTTAGAATCATGTTAAGGCATCCTTATTTGGGATACTATCCTGCATGCAATAATAACTTCTCAAGAATTCATCCCTAATCACCTTGTGACATAAAAAATGTTAGTTTGGATTATGGACCCATTAAGTGGGGAACTTAATTAAATATTAAAATAACAAAAAGACTAATCAAAATCAATCAATTAATTAAATAATATTAAATTCTTAGTTGAACTATCCATTTTTAATTAATGAATATCCAAAAATGGAAATTCTAAAAATCAAAATATCAATAATTTCATCATTACCTTTATGAATTGTCAAAATATCTCAAAATATCCCAAAATATATAATTTGATAACTATGACTAGTAACTAAAAATCATAATTGCATGATAACTTTTAATTCAACTAGAGTTAGTCTCAACTCAACCTTAACTCACCTTGGGTGAGAGTTAATTCTTGAGGCTATAAATACAAGGTCATACCCATTGATGTTTAAGATATCTTTGTGTAATGTTATACTTCACAAATAGATGTAAATAATCCTTGTATGTAATGTTACCATGCCAAATTCATGAGCTAAATAGCCAAACCAAGGTGTTAAGGAAATGTGAAGCCAACAAAACTCCATTGATAAAGATTTCATGATGCGCAAGCCAAACAAGCCATTTATACAGGCCATTTAGAGATCTAAGGATGGTACAAGAAGGTTTTTTTTTATGTTTTAGTTGTGTTTCACATGCATGATTTCTACCTATGCTCTCCCTAGTGTCTAGGCTAGAGGTGTTAGTATTTAGTGTATTTATTTGTATTTGATTTTATCTTACTAATAGAATACTAATCTCCCTTATTATATTCTTTGTTTGCACTTTTCATCTCACAAGGTTGGTGAATTTTATGTCAATGTCATAATCAATGAATTTAGTTATCCAACCAACTCTCTTTTCACCTATATCTTTGTTCAATATGAAATTTTTCATGCTTGAGTGTGAAACCATCAGTTGTATTTTGTTATTAAAGAAAATGTGATTGAATTTTTTGATGGATATTATGACATAAAGGACTTGATATTCCATAAAACCATACCTTAGCTCATAATATTTAAGTGTTTGACTAAATAAGGCAATGGGTTGATCAATTAGATCAATATTATCCTACACTAGTATGGATGATATACTTTCATCACCCCCTCCCCCACAAAAAAAAAGCATAAAGAATAATGTCCTTGTCATAGCATAGATTCATGAGTGTAGGGAATTAATAAATTACCTTTTTTATTGACTCAAGTTTATCTTTAACCTCTATTCACTGGCTAAAATTAGTGTTCTTCTTAAGCATAATAGTGAGAGGTTTGACTTGAGTAGAAAAGTTTGGAATGAACCTTATTAAAAAGTTGATTTTACCCAACATCATATAATTAATGAGGCATATAAATTCCATATCCAAGGCCCTTTATAAGGTTTAACCAACATTGGGAAACCTAAAATGTATCTTATTATAAGCAAAGGTACCCCATTTGGTGGTAAAAGATGTTTTGAATTGATCACTTTCTTATACAAGTATTTGGTTATATCTTGAATAGCCATCAAGGAGTGAAAATATTTCAGCCCCTAATATTTTTTAAAGTATATTATCTATAGGTGAAAGGGGATAATGATCCTTAAGGGATTCTCTATTCAAGTCCCTAAAGTCCACACATATCCTAATATCCCCATTTTTCTTTCTAACAGGGACTAGGTTGGCCACCCAAAAGGAATGCTTAATAGGGAGTATAATATTGGATTCTATGTTTTTTTTAATTTGTTTTCTAATCAAAGGTTCAAGATTAGGGTTTAATTGGTCTCTAATTTTATCTAAATGGTTTTGTATTAAGGTTTAGCTCAATTGTGTGTTGATCCAAATTTGGATCAAAGCTTCTAAGGTCTTGGTAACTCCAAGAAAATATGTCATCATACCTCCTACAAAGACCAGTAAATTCTTTTTTTTCATATTATGTGCATATCATACTATCCTTCAAAATTTTACCATTAGATATAGCCACTTGCTCATAATTCTCATCCTTTATTTTCATGTTCCTTTTCTCACCTTTGAGTTGATCATTTAAATTGAACATGCTTTCTGAAGTGATTAACCCCTTAGGCAAATTACTACCTTTCAGTTGAATAATCTAATCCTTATATTGATCTTAAAGCTTATGCTGGTTTTTAGTTGATAATTTTACCTCTTCTTGCATAAATTTAATGATTTAATAAGTATTCTCAAACACTTTCCAACTAAAATTATTATTAGGAACTACAAGTCTAACCACTAGCTTGACAAGCTACTCTGAATCCTTGATAACATCATGGAGAAGTTTGTATTGAGATCTTATAGTAGCAAGACTATCAACATCAACATTTTGTGTTATTAGTATAGATTTAATGTTAAAGGTATCAAAACCTTAAATTCCATACCACAACATACATTTTTGGGCCTTCAAGAATCTATTCTTGACTAAATTTTTTCTTTTAACCTGATTTATAACCATCTCACTATTACCAAACACTTGAAGTATATTCATCCCTCTTTTTTATTTCAGCTGGAGGCCTTAGATCAATACCTCATACTCAATTAAATTATTAGTGAAGTTAAACTACAACCTATATGAAAATAAATATTTCTCCTTTTGAGGGGATATCAACACAATACATGCATCACCATTTATTCTCCTTGAACCATCAAAAAAATCTGCCACATACCTCCAAGATCCTTTTATCTTCCTTGATTTAGTAGAATTGTTTCTTCCTCAATGATTCAATTTGTAAACAATCATGTATTCTCCACATGAAAACCCATAATTCTCACTTTTGTACTCATAAAATAAGATATCTGGGACCTCATCTAAAGGTGTGGTATTATCATGAAGGACAACACTTTGTTATTGATCATACATGGTGCAATTCATGGGGATTGTGTTAAGAGAATATGGTTCAATGTGGTCTCTATAAATAGGCTCAAATTTTATAGTTACTTTAATACCATACCTATTCCTAAGTAGCATGTGACTAATCTAAGGACATATACCCACCCATATTTTTATTGAAATCCTTATAAAGACATTTAATAAAATAAGGGGGGAAGGTCTATGAATGAAACATCTTAGGAGATGGAGAGGCTTGGGAAAACATGTAAGGTAATGTTAAAATTATTAATTATGATAAAAATATTGATAGATATACCATCTAACTAGATAAATCCTTTTGAGACTAGATTATACTCTAACCCTAGCATATCAACTACCTTCTTAGGCATAACTAAGTTACTTTCACTAGAATTAATCATAAAACTGTGTACCAAGTTCTTATCAATAATCAAGGAGATGTAGAATGGAGGTGATTTGTTGATCTTACCAATATCTACTTATTTTGGTTGACACAAGTTAGTAAGAGTATATATTTTACTTTTTTTGCTTTTATGACCAATTTAAGGCCTCTTTCAACAAGTATTTTTGGGTAGGAATGGAGAGAGCATCGCACATAGTGAAATTTAGGTTTGTTCTATTCATTTTCTCAACTATGTTGAAGGGAATTTATCCTCCTTTTCAATGGAACTTTGGAAAACAGCCTCTTTTTTTGATGTTAAGTTATTTAAGGATGAGTTTCCATTTTAATAACATAATTTACCTATGCTTCAGATGTTGTAATAACTATTTTGTCTTTGTTAACTTCATGAGAGGCTTGGGAAGTAGAAACTTAACCAATTAAGGAAGATGGATCTACCTCTACTACCCTTTTTATAAACCTTATGTTTTAGATTAAAGGTAAAATCAGGTTTTGAAGGGACCCCGAAACCCTTTACAACAAAAAAGATAAACCTTAAAGCCCAGAGAAGTTCAAAACACCAAAACAGGTACAAACCAAACCAGGTAAAATTAAAACCTGAAAACAACAGAAAAGACCATATGTTTCTGCTAACACTACACAGAACGTACCTTCTATAGACAGGAAAAACTTCCTTCGACCTTCAAAAAATAAATAGTTACCTTTTACACAAACGAAGGTTCATATCTAGAGGGGGGACCAAAGGCTTAGACTTCTTCCTCTTCACAGCGGTCCATCCATCCTCTACCTTAGCTGCCTCTATCATCCATACCTCAGGTAACGGTGGTCCATTAAGCCCAATGGATACAGATGGCTCATCAATATCCTTATGAACACCAACCAAAATCTGGCTCCTAAGTTGTTCCTCCAAAACAGGGGGAGAAACCAAAGCCGCCACGACCACTGGCTTTGAAAGATCTTTAATCTCAGTCACCACAGGACCATCTATGGAGTCTTTCACCAGCAGCTCCTCAATCATCAGCTCAAAGTGAGTGCTATCTTCTATCTCAGACTCAGCCAGGTCTTCCATAGGTTGATTAGCTATATAGTGTTTTGAGGAAGCATTGGCCCACCAGGAATGTGGTCTTCTGGGCTTTGTAATCCCTGCCAAGCAACGAGCAGCCAGATGACCCGTCTGGTGACATCTTCTACACTAAAAAGGTACACCCTCAAAATCCAACACCTGTGTCCAAGTTCCCCTTGGGGAGTCCAGGAAAATCGCCTCTGGTAGGCCTTTTGAAACATCCATTTCAACCATAACGCAAGCACAGGTCGAATGGTAACCTAACAAAGTATTTTTATCCACAAACAAATAGTCTCCTATTGCGTTCCCGATAGTTTCAAAGACCGGTTCATGCCAAAGATGTAATGGTAGATTTGGTAACCGAACCCATATCGGAACCTTGTTAAAGGATTCCGTGAGTGGATTAAAATCCTTATGCCACCGTTTGGCCATGAGAGGATATTTGCCCTGCCATAAAAAATCACTGTTACTCAAGATTATCCTCCTGTCCTCAGGGCTTTGGAAGACAACAATAAAGAATCCTTTTATGCAGGGGAATATTTCAACACTGTCTTCAATAAGTGGCAACCAATTCTTGGATATCCATCCATGCAGATCAACCAGCGAGGGCCAAAAACCTCGAAAACAAAAAATAGCGTTGACTCACCTTATGTTATAGGGTAATTGATTGTTTCATTTTATTAGGGATTCATTCAAATTTATGGTACAAAAGTTACTCTCTTTTCAAATAAAATAGAGTTGACTCACCTTGCACTTACATTTTATTAATCACTTCTTCTCCTTGTGAAGTTGGTTCACTTTATTTCCCTTGAGAAATTGATGCACTTAGGACCATTAAAATATGGTTGATCACTCCATTTGGACATGTGTTTTGATTGTGAGGTTGATTTCATGTATAAAACCACTCATAATATTGAATTATTGTGTTTTGCATAGGTATAATGGTTTTAAAGTGATATCAACAATAGGATTTTGAATATTGTAGGGCCTAACATGTGTTATTTGGCCTTGATCTTATGGATTGCCTTGATAGGCTACTTTTTATGTTGATATGGTTGATTATAATGTTGGTATGGTCTGATATGTTGAGTTTGATGCCTTTTTAAGGCCACTAATTCATTCCCTAATATTTGTAATAATGTATTTACTTCATATATCTCATTAAGAAGAATAATAGGTTTAGTTGATTAGTTTTTTGATACTATAATGGGTGCCAAAGTAGGATAAATGAGTGGAGGTTCATGATGTAATGGAATTGGAGGTCTAAGGGAAATATTTCTTGCTTGAATTATGATTTTGTATCCCTTATAGAAATTTCATATGCAAATAGTATCACAATACCTCCCATGGATTGTATCATGAAAATAATGTCACTATTCAAAAACCTCAAGTAGTACAAGAAAACAATATTTAGAGTGGGATTCACCAAGATGGAATTCTATCCTAGGGTTTTTGAAACCTAAAGTTGAAGACCACCATATATTCATGAGGATCTCTCTTGATGGTAGTGATCTAATTTATAAAAGATATATGGCCACTCTTATCTTCAAATTACTAGAAACATCCCTCTTCTAACTCATCTTAGGTATACATTATACTAGGTTGTATCCCTCTATACCATTACATAGCCTTTAACTTTAATGAGGTAGCAAGAATTCTCAGAGAACCATTGTCTTAAGTGATATTATGGACTAAACATATGTTGGAAATGTCTTGTATGTGCTCTATTGGAGTGGTAGCATTATCATTAGTGAAAGGAAGGTATGCTCTTAAAAGTTACAACTAGGATATCATCATTTTGTCGAAGGGCCAAGGGGATGCTTCCATTGAAAGCTAAAAATAGCTTATTTATTAGGGTTTGCATATGATGAATAGGATTAAACCTCCCTCTTGGTCTAGGAAATCTACTAAAAGGAAGTGTAGATTGATCCCTTACAGAAGGTTGTCTAAAACCCCTATCTCTTATTTTAGAAGACCTTCATAATGCAGTTATTCTTCTTCTAAGAGATAATGATAACTCAAAAAACTAAAACATAGTACCTCTTATATAATATCTTATTTCCTTTGGTATGAAATGTAGGTCTGATTTGAGACAATAAATTAATGGAGTTCATGGTACCTCTAAAGTGTCTCTAATATTGTATCTTAATAAAGATCAACACCAATTCCTTAGTTGAATTATTCAATCCTATGAACCTTTTTCCCACCAAGCATTTTCGAAAATATTTACATTGAATAAAAAATTAAGTGAATAGGTGAAATATTCAAGTGATAATAGTATAATATATTTATACTCTATAAAAACAAATTTGATAGGAAAAACAAATATTTTATTTTCCAATCTTTGCAACAAAAATAGTAGTTAATCTCTTTATTTTCTTGTATTCATTAGATTAATTCATAGTATATAATATTTCATAAAAACCATAGATGAATGTTAGGATAATTCAATTATAATTTCATTCATTGAAACAATCAATTTTCTGTCTTGAAACAAACTCTTTTCATTCTCTCACATACACACTAACAACTAGAAAACCCTAGATCAGCCTAGGTAGATTATAAACCTTGTTTTAATATTGATTTATTTTATTTGAACAAGTTAATGTTTTTTTAATCTCAAAATAGAAGACAAATAATATTTTAAATAATCAAACTATTCAAAAACAATATATTGTTCATTGTTAGTGTGCATTCAATCTAGGCATATTTAAAAGTTTGTTCTAGCTTGTGTATGAGCAAAATAAGTGTTAGGAGCTTAATAATATTATGTTATTTATAATATAAAACCTTTTATTTAATAGTTTTAATGTTTTTAAAACTTTAATTTTTCACATATATACATTCATACATCATTCAAATAAAATCACAATTATAACTCCATTTAGGTTGTATCTAGAAAAGATAAAAAAACATAATTTTGAATAATTAGACTAGATCTCTCTCTCTTATCTTGAATGCATTGAAAATAAATTGGAAAATAAAAAAAATTAGTGTTTTATATTCAATTCAATTTTGATTATCATTCTTTACTTTCAAGTTATTTAATTTTAGGAAGTAGTCACTTTTCATTTCCAGTTAAAAATACATTAAAACAAAACAAACCAAAAACATTACCAAAGCCTTTACCTCCTATTCAATCCTCCCAATTTAAAAATTTATTATAAAACTATATAAATTTCATAAATATACTCATTTAAAAAACAATATCATACACTTATACTTTTCCTAGTATCGTTTGGATGACACTTCCTAAAACATCTGGTCTTTTCCTTAGTGTTAGTTCACCTAGTCCCACAATCAATACATAGTCAAACATTAGTGTTGAAATGATATTTAAATTTTTATATTTTACACATATTACCAAAATAATCATAAATGATATTAGTTACCTATAATAAAAATATCAAATTCTTGATCCACCCTTCATCATCCTCCCCTAAAATTGGGGTTGCCAATATAATGTGATTCAATCCTAGATCCTTACCTCCACTCCCCTTATTTTCATTGAATCTAGCCTTTTAATACATCATTAACATTTTTTTATGTCATTTAATATACATATTCAACATAATATATTTTATTTCATCTATTAAGTCATTCAACCTAACCATCCCCATTTCATTAGTCCAAATATTGATTAGGAGCTTCCCCTCATTATTATCTCAAACATCGAAGGACCTCAAAGCTCTATTTTTGATTAGATATATGGTATTAATTATCAACATGATGATGTAAAGGTATTTTATTTCCATAAAAATAACCCATTTCCATCACCCATTTCAAATCCCATTCCACTAAATAATCAACCTAATTTATAGCTCCATGTGTCACCTACTATTATGCCAATTGTCTTGGTCGGACCTTAAGAAGCTAAGTGCATAGTTTAGCATGTGTTATTTTCATGAATACAAATTGGTGAATATGATTTGAAATACATACATATTTTGAATTTACTTTTTTGACTCCTTTTTTTATTTTTTATCTATCTTTTCCTCTCCTTCCATTTATTCTTCGGGTGTCCATGTACCCCTAGAATATGTTTGGGTAGGAATTAGGTGGATCTCTTAGCATGGAAGGATGTAAAAGGATACAAATTAATTTTTTTGAAGCTTCATTGGTATTCTATAACAAACCTACGTTCAAAACCAATGTATATTTTCATTCCTATGATTATTCTCACTTCAATACTAAAATTAGGACTACAATCCCTATTCATGAGGTGAAAGATGTATCTAAAACTATTAGTAATCATATTAATACAAAAAATATGACCATAACTATAGGAGGTATATCCATTCCTTATATTTATGCTAGACCATCAATTATCCTATAGATTTTAGATCAAAAGTGTTATTGATACGATAACTATCTTTCAATATCCGTTATTTAGAGGATGAGGTTAATCATATGAAAGTGGATACAAATACCTCTAATGGAAATAAAAATTCCTCTAACCTACTAATGAAATCCTTAACCACTACCCCTAAGGATGTTAATACAAATCAATCTATTCACACCAACCAATCCTTCATTCATATTCCTCATGTACAGGAAACTCTTAGACCTAATGCCACTACTAGTACTAGTGAGCTCATTGATACCTTATTAGATCACATTTATGACTTTAAAAATAAACAATAATATATAAATTAAGGGATGATCCCAAATACTCCTATAAAAGCTCATCCTTCTCCTTCTCCCATCTCAATAAATTCCCACTAGCTATTGTAACAACAATATTACATGCATCCACCACAACAAGAACATACCCCTCCACCAAACTATGCCTCTAACTAACCCTTCAATGACATCTTTACTTATGGATTTCCTAGCCTATATACATACAAAATTATTACATAATATAAATCACCCACCCAAACCTTGATTCAATGTTTTTTCACTTATTGTCTACACATGAAATACAATAACCCACCCTTATTTACCTCAATTAGTTACATGTCTCCCATGTATAATCCTCCTACATAAACTAACCATGTGTCACCTTACATACCTTTGGGCTATGTGAAAACCACATACACCCCTCCTCGATAAACTACCAACCCTTATACATATAATGACCTTCCTCACTATTTACATAGGTTTTCTAAATATATTTAGTTGGATAACTATTTCCTACTTATTCCACTTTATCATATCAACCATCTTACATTCCTCCTAGTGTTTAATTAAATAACCCCTATGAAATTTCACCTTTTTAATCTAGCTTGACCACCTCAAAAACAACTTTGTTAACATGGGAGACTATGTCAAGTATATTAAATAACCATTAAATGTAAATATATGTGGATTTATTCTCCCATGTACCCTACTAGACTTTACCAAGTTAAAAGGTGAGGGAGACTCAAAACACACATCAAGGCTTATGCCATAGTTGTCAGGGGACTCCTACCCTAGGATGGGTGTGTTGAAAATATTTTTATTAAAACCCTAGAAGGAATTGAACTTAAATGGTATTACCACCTCACTAATGGGTCCATTCATTATTTCATATAATCAATGGATGAATTCATTAAAGACTTTAACATGAACAAGCTTCTTAAAACTAGCAGTTAGGAATTCTTTCATATAAAAAAGAACATAATTAATCATCTTCCCATTGCATCACAAGATGGTGGAAATTTATATATTAATCTAAGAGTTTAAATCACATGGATTAGATGGAATTATGTTACCTTTATTTCACTCCCTTAATAATGACTCATGGGAATATGTCCAAATGTTCCCCTATCAATCTTATGAAGAATCTCTCAAAATTTCCTTATGGATTGACCAAGTGGTCATTGATAGTAGACATAAAACCTATAGGTACAATGGGTGCATTATCATCCCAAATAAAAAATGGGGTATTTAAAAATGTGATCTAGAACACTCAATAATCTAGGCCCAAAAATACCTAACCAAAATAGGAATGCCATGATTGATGGCATTACCAACTTGGGTAAAATGCCAAACTTGATAAAAAAATAATCAATTTGTGCCCAAGAAAAAACAAACCCAAATAATAATACTAGTGTTAGGAATAAAAACCTCCCCCAAAAATCCATGTGGTTGGCTTTAACTAGCCTCCACCATGTAACATGCAACATCAAACCAAAAATAATAACTAGTTTCAACATATTAATTGTTTTCTACAATTTATAACCAAACCTAATATCAAAGGAATAATCAACATGGGTTTGGTTATCAAGTAATAAATAATATTCCTAGGAAATATGAACCCAATTTCTATTATCTCTTCCACTAAGTCACCAATCATGATACCCAAAATTATATGGATTATAACAAGTTCATCCAAAGGCTCCCTAAGGATCAGAGGTAATATTTTATAAACATGTTATTAAATAATATAGGTGAAATCCCTTAGGCCACTCATAATAGTCCTATAATTCCAAAAAAACAAAATATTTATATCTATTAGAACCTATTTTCAATTCACCAAACATGAGATCCCCTAAATCAAATTCAAGGGAACTTGTAGAACCAAGTGGTTCATCATAATTAGCCTATGCATGCTTATACCAATGATGTTGAGGCTTCTAATTATAGAAATTTTGATGTCAATGTCACTCCACATTTATGACTCCAAGGTAAGTTCAAAGTGATTGGGGTTTTAGAGTTAGAATTTGAATAAGAAGTGAATATAACTACTTATACCAAGGAATATAAACCTAAAACTCCTCATCCCTTAAATATTATGGACACTAAGACCATCCTTAAGTTTATGGAAAATTATGATTTAATCTTAGATCTTACAAAAACATTCTCCCACATTTCCTTCCTTGACTTGATAAATAACTTACCTACCCATTATTTGTAATTTATTGATGCTTTAGGATTGGGGCATTTATCAAATATAGATCCCTTAACTCAGGTTAGATTAATCACATTGATCTAGATATTTTCCACCCGATCAATATTATTTGTATGATGGATAAATATTTGACCTTAATAGTCTCCCTCCTAATTTTGAGCTATAAAAGAGGGGATATAGCCTTGTTTTTATAAGCATCGATCTATAATAACTATATAAATAGACCCATGGTTGATGATAGGGTATTCATGAACATTATTCCCTTTTATTTCATATATAAATTTAGTTACAAAGAAACCAAAACTCATAATAACCTATGAGGCTAAAATAGATTCAAGTCTACCTCAATATAAACCATTGTAATTATAGTCACTCTAGGTGTCAGGACTATGTTAACTAACAAAATTATATGTAATTAAAAAAGACACAAATTATAACATCATATTAGGAAGACAATGGATTTAAAGGATGAAGTCCATCCCTTCAAACTTGTTCAAAACAATTAGGTCCCTCTATCTGGGTAAGGTTTTCATATCCCAAGGGGATCCAAAGCCTCTTGAATGACCTTGTACAAACACCCAATCTTTCACATTGATTATCACATACCTACCAATGTAGTTAGAAAACCCCATTATTGTTGGATGTTATGGAGCATAAAATCCCTAAGGTGGTTATTCTAAATAAATGATAAAAATTATATCAAGCTTTATTAAAGGATAAGGTAGGGGAAAAAGAAGTAGCGACAGTTGAAAACATCACTAGTTTGGATCTAGTCACCATTTTAGTAGTTTTCACCATGTTTAAAACCAAGTTATCAATATCTTAGAAAAAACATTCCTCTTATCCTTTGTTCAACCTATGAGGGTTAGGGACATATAACTTATACAATTATATGAAATTGGAACCCTAAAAAGTGTTAGACAATTTACCTAATCTTTTCATGATAGAGTTGTTAAAAAATAAAGAGGTTTCCCTGTGATAATTTGTCCTATGACTACCATAATAATCACCCAATGATTAATGACACATGGGAAAGTTATATTTTGAACACTACTCATATTAATTCTAAACCTATTTATATTATTCTTATTGATCATGACACAACATGATGATATCAATTTTCTAGAGTTCAT
>JARHVA010006210.1:237500-247500 GCA_037957365.1 Torreya grandis
CAGATAATGGACCCCCTTTAAAATCTTGATATAGTGACGTTGTAGCCATTTGGCCCCTGCCTACTATCATGGGTTTTGTTATAAAATATTGGATAAAAGTATCATAAATTGATGTAAAAATACTAGTATTAGAGCCATGGATTCAACATTTGGAAGCTTGTAAGATTTCTTTGTTACCTATTTCAGGAAGCTTGTAAGATTTCTTTGTTACCTATTTCAGAATTTTAAATATATTTGCTTTGAAAATTTCTCTGGGAATCTATTGCATCAAGTATTTTGGCCATTTAAACCTGTCATAGGCCTCTGTCATCTCTGTAACTTTATTTCCCTTTCCAAAAATTCTCACTTTCCAGATAATAATCTCTAAAATGGAATTTGGAAAATCCCAAGAAGCTTTTATTATTGATATTCTTAATGAATCTAAACTTGAAGGAACATACGAGTTACCTCCATTTATTTTATAATAGTTTTCTATCTATCCAAATATAGAAGTTACAGATGAAGACTTAGAAAAAGAAAATAGTTTGTATAAGCCTCTAGCTATTAAGTTTTCTTAGATCTATAAGAAGTCTACACTTCTTAACTCCAATTTTTTTTAATAACTCCACTTATTTGGATGAAAAAAAATTCACCAGTACAGAACCACCAAGATAAATTCATTTGCCAAAGATGAAGCCCTAATGGAATATACTTTTACCCATAGAAGAATAAGAAAAGGATGAATAAGTAGAAAGCTCTTTCTACTCTGACCAAGATTACTGCCCAAGTGAAATGCATGAAGTATAAAATAAATTTGACATATAATATCACAGATCCTCCTCATACTATGCATAGGATAATATCCATGCTTAATCCACCAATAAAACCCTAAAGTCAATCTTTGTCAAAATAATCAAATATTTTAAATGGGATTGACACTTATAACTCTGTCCAACACTTTGGGCTTATAGAACCAACATTAAAACACCCACATAAAGACACCATATTCCCTCATATTTATATTTTAGTCTATTTTAAATACTGAGGTTGAGATACCTAGACTTCACATTTCTCTCTAGGGTATCCTTAATCATGAAGAGTGCAAAAATGCATGACTGAATGAGTTAAAGACTTTAGATGAACGTCAACTCACTATTACAAATAATCACATTTCTTATGCCAATCGTATGGGTAGACAATAAAATAAATATTTCCATCAGCACAAAAAATATTTATGAGACCTTATATTTATGCTAAACAACCACATTGACAAAAATAAAGGAGAAGGTTAAAAGTTTGGATCTAACTAGGTAGGCCCTTAGTGACTGAAGATTTCAATAATAGAGTCTATCTATTATGCATTTTTGAGGGTAAATATTTTGACTAATATATGAAATATTTTCACCTTGAACATTTCTATATCTATTTCTTACATGTCACATTTCCCTCATTTTATTTCATTTTCCTAGTCTTTGTGTTCATCTATATTTCAAATGTTGTGTTTGATGATTACTTAATTCTTAGTTTGCATAACATGAAACTTCTAAGATGCAACATGTCATGTCATTTAGTTTTCAAATTACCATTTTATAATGTATAAAACACATTTCAAAATCAGCATTATATTGGTTCTTATATTAGTTATTAGAGTAGAGTAAGCCTATTTTCCTTTTATATTCTTTAGAAACTTAGAAAAAATCTATCACATAGACTAGTCTAGAAACTTTTCCATGATAGAGTCTCTTCTTACAATGTCTTCTAAAGAAAAAAATTAACATGATAAAAAAAGGTAAATTTACCCACCTAAGTTGGTATTTGGTGATCAGCCCTTGCATAGTAATAGTTATATGGGGCCAATATTTTGGGGTAAATTCTTAATAAATAAAATGAAACTCTTATTAAAATTCCTATACAAATATAAAAAATAAATCTAAAATATTTCACCCTTATTAACCTTCAATGATGAGACATCATATCTTACTAGATGCATGTGGTTATCACTAGGGAGAGGTGCCCCTTACTCACCTACATATAACCTTTGGTGATGAGCACACATCCTCTTAGTCACATGAGACTAAGTATATGGTGTCATAGAGAAGAATAAAATATAAATGCTAAAGTAATATTAGATAAAAAACCTATCCAAATAAAAATTTCTTCAAAAGGGATTGCCTATATGCCTATGCTAAAAAAATGTAACTTTATCCCACTCACTGATTCTATCAATTCTATTCATCTCTAGAATAATCCATCAAAGTTAGTATTTTTTAAGTCTAGAAAGAAGTAAATTTACCCCCTTTGATCATAAGGATTAATTCATATTACTTTTTCCTATGAATTTTGATTCATGGTTTTCATATTTTATCATCTTATATCTGTCCTATCTCCCTTTTCATTCCCCTAATACAAATTAGAAATCATGTGTTATACATAGAAAAATAATTGGATAATTACCTACAAAACAACTATTAGCACATTCATAGATTCATATGTATCCATTATATTACATCAATTACATAAATTTTGTTTCACATAAATAAGCATTATCCATAAAATTTTATGAAAAACATAGAGATACATGGTATATCATCAAATGCCTAGTCATCTAAAGTTCATAAACTAAAAAGGAAAACATGGAAATTAAAATCCCTTAACATACAATGACAAGTCATTAAGATTTAAATTAGAATCTCTCTCTCTCTCTCTCTCTCTCTCTCTCTCTATATATATATATATATATATATATATATATATATATATATATATATATATATATATATATATAATATAATATAACTATCAAGTTTGTGCAACATGAATATCCAATACAATAAGCTCTGTAGAGGGCCAATGTGTTTTAATATCTAAAAAATAAAAGATAATTAAGGGTGTATGGTGTGTGTGTGTGTGTGGGTGTGTGTGTGTGTGTGTGTGTGTGTGTGTGTGTGTGTGTGTGTGTGTGTGTGTGTGTGTGTGTGTGTGTGTGTGTGTGTGTGTGTGTGTGTGTGTGTGTGTGTAATAAATAAATATCCCAACCTCCTCCTATGATAGGGTCCTGATTTAGAAGAGGGATGAGGGATATGGGTCCTATGGCATCTCTTAATAGTACCACACTAAGAAATTATGTTTCCAACCTAAGTGCTCCTATCTCTCCTCTCACTGGAACCTTCTTATGAGGCTAGACCTCCTCTCCATCATCTAAAATAAGATTTACCTATACCATATACCATCATGTCTATTAGGGCCTTTGATCTCTTGTCTCTTACCTTGAAAGTATTATTATCCACCTTCAACCTAGTTAGCATCACAAACTATGGTAGGATATATTGAAGACATAAATGTGTTGACTATCCTGACAGGAAATCTAAGATATACTAATAACTAACCTCTATTCATACTCATACCTAGATGAAAAATATTGATAAGGGTGTCCCTGATCATATTTTATCCATTCAATCAAGGTAATTTTAATCACAAAGTAGAATAATCAATTTTAAATCCAATCATACAAAAATCAAAGTAGTAAATTATCTAAGTAATCAAACCCAAAAGTAAAGTATAAATTAATAAGTTAAAATTCATAAATTAATAGTTTACTTAGGTTATCCTCATGCTAATCTAGACCAAAGTCATAGTTTGTGGCCTCCTCTTACTCCACATATAGTTCCTCATCTAGTTCATCATCCAATTCAATATACTTAAGGAATGACCATCATCTATCACTAGTTATAGCTATTATGTTGGATCCTACTCACCAAGGTCCTATTATGGTGGTGGTGGAATAACTACCTACTCCTACCTTATAAGGGCATATATTACCTATGCAACTACTACCTTAATAACCTGAGTAATAGGTACCCATTATATAAGTGGGTGTCATGTAAATCACCCAAATTTCCCTACCCATTCCTCTTTCACACCCCTATATACAATTATTGGTATGGAAAGGTTTTTTATGTAGGTCATGCTAAACTATTGAGTCACCATGCCCACTAGTGTACCTCAACCTATAAGAGCCTATCTCATATCTATTTGGCCCCAGTGATCATCATGATATAGGTAGCCTCCTCATCCCACTACATAATAATGCCTTGATATGGTACAAATATGAAATATACCACTATAAAAGTACTAATGGCATAGGGAGAAACACAAAATGATTCCACATATATAAGGCCATGATGGCCCCTAGATTTCCAATAAATATTCCCATCTAGTTGGGGATCATCATCTCATATACCCATCTCAGGAGTAACATGGGGTGAATAATTAAGAGTGATTTTAGTTGGGTCATGTAGTAAAATTCCTTGTAAGTGTAAGCTAAGATCTTATACCTCAAATAATCCCCTTAACTCTATCTATTAGATTATCAGGGACTAGTTGTATAGTAACATGTTCATACCTTTGCCCCCCATTAGTTGGGAGGCAAGGATACCAACGATCACAATATGTATATTGAGGATCATTTATCCCTTAATATTAAAAACTTTGAATCTACACTTTGTACCCATGTGAAGTGCACCCACAACTCAAAAATTAATATCCTAACCTACTGCATTAACACTACATAAATCATCCCAAAGGACCACTAATTGACTTATCTTTACAAACCTATGATCATGTATACATCCATGAGAGTGATGGCCTAATCTCCTAGTTATTGAGGGGACATGAAAGTGTTCTAATTAGTGTCTTCCTAAGTTAACATGTCACATAATCTTAGGATCATATGGGTAAAACCCCACCTATGTCATTTGTAGTATGTCATATTGATCAAGAATGCCCATCTCATCTACTATTTATAAGTGCCATACTTTGAAGGAGCCATTATTACTACCACACTATACTCTAGAGTAAATTAAATCCTTATATCAAGAAAATATCCCAAGTTATCTTTAAAAACCACTTCTACCTTCCAAAAATATAATCTCTCCTTCTCAGTTCTCAGGAATAGAACTACCCCTATCTATAGGCAATGGTTATGTAACTACCCTAGGGTAGTTAAATAACTACAAAAATATTGTTACACAACCAACATAGGTAGTTAGGTAACCACCATTTATTATTACATAATTACCATCTAGAAAAGGTTACATCATAATCATCTTAAATACTATAAAGGTTATGTAACCACTGATATGTCAAGATTGATAGTTCTATCTCTGAGTGATAGTTTTGTTAACTAGTTGCATCCTCTTAAAATCCCCCAAAAAAATTTGAAAAAACACCTAAACTACTCAAATTTTCACACATTCCTAGCCCCCTCCCTCAAACATTTTGGTAGTAAAAATTTCTATTTTCATCAAACTTTTCATGTGTTTTGAAAAAAAAATCAAAATTCAGGGTAAAGTGGAAAAAACTAGAAAACCATACTTATACCTAATTATATATACCTCCTACTTGTAGATTCAACATCCTCATCTCATACTCATCCCATTAAATGTTTTTTTTCTCAAAACCATCATAGGCAATCTAGAGCTCAAAAATCTATCAAACAATGGCATTTTGTGATAACACTAGGTAACTCTTATGATTGTAATAATATTAAATAATATAATCTACTAAATAACTATGCAAGATAGTCTAGTAAATAAATATTCAAGATAATATAGTGTTAATCAAAGATTATGGAAAAAATGAGGAAGTTATTAGACATGCAAATACAATTATATCTAATATAACATAGAAATAATCTAAGTAAGTTGAGATACAATTAAAATCTATTAGCTCTACAATATATAATTATCAAAATATAAAGGGATATGATTATAATTACCTTGTTGAGGTTAACCTATCATGCCTTAATATCTCCCTTGGCTAATGGTGCTTTGAATGAGATTGTTGTGGCTTGTAAGGATCACAAGGATAAATTAGATCTAGGCTATAAGACTTATCCTATACATCTAAGACCTCCAAAAGACAAGTACTACTTCTCCAAGGAAAAAACCTAAGAAATGAAACTTTGTATTGATTGTATAAGAATATTTGTGAGTATTAATGATGCATAATTAAATGATTCTGTATTTAGAAATGAAATTAGGGGGTATTTATACCCATGGATTAACTAAATCCTCCTAGGAGTTTAGCTATCAAAGTGAACCTAATCAACTTTATTAGGTGATAAATAGATCCATTAGGTTTATAACCATCTTGGCTTAGGCCAATAGAGTTTCTTAACATACACTAAACCTAGAATGGGGTTGACCTAGTAGAGATAGTATGAAAAGTGATAAAAAGGTTTTTTTGCTTAGGTAGGGGATATTTTAGATGGTGATTTGGTTAGGGGAGTGTAGAAGTAGGTTTTTGATGGTTTTAGGTGGTGGTATAGGGGGCAACGGTCTTGAAAAGCAACAAAGTTATACCAACCCTTTTTGTAGTGCACCCTTTAAGGTGTGAACTCAAATATAATGAGATTCAATGGGTTCTTACAAGAGAGAAAATATCAATAATTGATGAAGTTTTAAAATATTGTGTATACATATTCCCCACTCAAATATAATCATGGGTTACATAGTTGTAACATGGGATGGTTATTTAGTAGAATAACATATCAATGCACAACACTAAGCTAAAAAAATTATAGTATAAATCATAATGATAAATGAAAGAAAAGAATTAAAAATTACATACCTTTAGTTACCTTGTTATTTTAGAATAGAAGTCATGTGAGAAAGAGAAAGATGCATCCAAATGTAGAGAACATCTGGATGACCTAAAAAAAAGATAAAAATCTATTTTTTTTTTCAAAAATATGTGTCATACATATAAAAATTCTCTATAATGTCAAGAGTTTAGAAAATCTTATGGTTTGGAAAAAGAGTTAGTAAAACATAGTTATGAGAAAATTTTATAATTTGTCAGATAATAATAGATAGTTAAATAATTTTTAAATTTATACTATAAATAGTATTTTAAACTATTCATTTACAATTTTACTATTTTGAGAAAAACATAGCTCTATGAGACCAAAAAGAGTAAGGAGAGAGAATATGGACTAGAGATGAGGAGTGTGAGCTAGGAGATGTATAGAAAAAACTAATAGAATGGATTAGGTAAGTGATGCCTTAAATTTTAATGTTTTTTTAATTTACATTAAAAATAAGGTAGATTTGAAAATTAAGTTCTAGGGTCAATCCATGTAGCAAAAGTTTCCCCAAGAATTTTTAGTGTAGAGTAAGATTTAGGGCATTTAGTGAGCAAGAAGCAAAATGAGTGTTAAATGAATAAGGCATTAATGACCAATAAGTGAAAAATCAAATCAAAAATTGAATGGATTTAGGGAAGCCAACTTAGTTCAAAATGTGAAGGTGCAATAGGGTCGCTGACTATGTAGAGGTGGCTAATCTAGTTTTCTCATGAATGACCATTTGCATAAGGGAGGGATGATCTATTGAGTAATATTTAAGTGGATAACTACATACATACTATGGAATGTTGTAATGTAGGAATGTGGCTGATGTAGTTTGAAAATGTGGCCAATTTCATATTAAGTAGCCAGTGTAATAGAATGACTTGACTGACTTAGTATAGAATTATAGAAAAATATCAAAAAATAGGTTGATGAAGTAGGTAATTTTTATTTAAATACAATATTGAATAATTTTGATAGTATGTTTGTAGCATTAATTTATACATACTTTGTTGTTTGACATTTTATAGAAGTGATAGAGACTCTAATTATTGATAGATGCAACATGGATAGCCAATCTACTAGATAGATTGACAACATATAATCATGCACATTTGGCATCATTAGGTTTTAGTGGGATTATGGAGATACATAGGATCCTTCTTAGTGTTGAATTGGTCACTTATATTCTTAGGATTATGGGAGTGACTAACCAACACTTTGTGATAAGAGGTGGACAGGGATACTATAGAGTTTGGTATCACATTAGAGGATGTCCATGATTTGCTTGGACTTCCTTTTTTTGGGACTTTTTTGATCTATGATACTCTTGAGATGGGGACATAGAGATGAGCCTTATCCCTATGGGTGATTAGATCTAAGAGATATTTGGAGGGTTTACATCTATAGTTATTTGATGTTTATGTATCAACCATTTTAGATATTGAGAATGTAATTATTGGCCTTGTGACATCATTTGTGCTTTGTCACAAGTCAGATGGGAAGGTGTCATTAAATGAAGTCACCTTGTGTTATTATATTTTAAAGTAGGGTAATTTATGTGACCTAGGGTCAATGAATTGGGTACAATATGTTCATGACATATATGGTATTATGTCTTAGGGGTATAAGACTATGGGCCTTATTATTTTGCTTAGTATCTAGATATATGAGAGATTTCCTATATACCAAATAGTTGATTTGCCCCATGTTGTTGATGATAACTTACCTTGTCTGCTTAGATGATGTTAGGATCATGTAACATGTATTGTATCATACATGCCAACACTATAGACTATTACTTGTGGTGATATTGTATGACATCCTTATGTAGGCATTGTAACTAGTTAGCTAACTTGGCCTACTATTTATCTTATATTGGCCCATGTATGGATTAATAGACACTATACATGGTGGGTGGAGCCATATCCTATTGCTCACCTACTTAAAAAGTTAGGATTACCACATCCAATGCATTTGATAGTAGTGCTTGAGTATTGGTCATGGCTTGATAGGGATTTGAGGGGTAGTGGTGGTATAGGAGTACCTATTGATGTACCTATGATTTATCCATGTTGATCGAGACCATGGACTAGATAATGATGATAATAGAGAGTAATGAGTGTTGTTAATAAGGAGGTATTAATTGAAGATATAGATATGGTTGTAACTAATATAAATAATGTGGATATGGTGATTATTGACCCACATAAGGTTTTACATTTAACACCATGAGCACCATAGTAATTGATACATCAAAAGGTGGTGGTGGATGCATAGGAGGAGGTAGTTGAGATGGGATATCTTAAATCATAGGTAACATTGATTTGGTGGATAGAGAGATAAATTTAAAGGGGACCATAATGTGCTTTAGTTCTTGTTCCTAGTTTTACAATACCTTAGACACATGCTCTAGTGGAGGTACTTTGTGGTCATGTTGATGGTTAGACTATTGTGGGTGATACCATTGTTGCTGAGTGTTTGTTATTTTTGTTGATTAATAGATAGATGACTAGATATGTAGTTATGCACACACACACACACACACACACACACACACACACACACACACACACACACACACACACACATTAGATACTAATAAGGAGGAGTTAAAATGGGGTGCATTAGTATGAGCTACACATCATGATATTTTGGATGTTTTATTATTGCATCATGATACTATCATATGGCTGATTTTATTCTACCATCTATCCCAATGCATGCTAGTTTTATATGAGATCTATAGACATGATAATACACCACATAGATACAACTTGGAGTGGTATATGAGGATTTATAGGCATAAAAGACTATAACCAAGGAGCAAGATGCTCATATGTATACACTAAGAGAGCTAAGACATGTACAGGCCTAGGTAGGCAATCTACACGGACATATTGATGGCCTTCATTAATAGATATTCATTTTATTGGACTATTTACGGAGGAAATTCATAGGAATATATGGGTATTATGGCTTGGCCACCAAATGGATAAGGTGGTCCATAACTATAGAGTTATTTATAGTACTGTACTTGTATCATGTTTTATTTTATCAAACACTTGATCCATGGATAAATATATCTCATGTTTATTATTTTATATTGATCATGGATATTATGTATGTATATATTTTATTTACAATACATTTTTTTATTTATGTTATATGTTATGAGAAAATATGTGATGTATGTTGGATTATTTTTTAGAAATTTATGAACAAATGCATGGTTAAACAGAATGATAGAAGAAAATAAAATGTAAATTGTAAAAATTCAAAATGATAATGATGGGAAATTTTTAATAATATATAGAACACACTCAATTATGATGGGAAATTTTTAATAAATAAAAGTATGGTATTTTGTAAAATACACTTAAATCAATGTTT
>JARHVA010006210.1:252500-387500 GCA_037957365.1 Torreya grandis
ATGCAGATAACATTAATAACATACTAATGCTAATAATTAAATCAATGCATATAATGAGTGAAAAATAATGTGGTGTGTGTAGGTTATATACATTAATCTATAATCCCCAAACATTTATATCTATGTAACTCTCTATGATGATTATTTCCCTCTATCATGCTCTGAGGGATGAATATCTCCTACATCCAACTCATGAAAATGAGGTAGTTAGTCCATACATCATGATAAATATACATCATAAAATATTATTGAAATAAAAAAACAAAAAGATAATAATGTAATAATATAAACTATATGATGTATATGCATAGGGATAAGTCTCCAATAGCTTCATAATTTTCTTCTTAATCTAATTGATCAAATTCTCTTTCTCTGGTTTGATTGAGTTCTTCTTGCACAAGCTAACTCTACCTCTCAGCTCCTTGGGATTAAAGGTATCTTTGAAATAAGTCCATATTTATAGTAAAATTAAAAACATCTCTTCTTGGGTAATTAATCTCCTTAATGACTTCCACATTCATTAAATGTCCTATTCTATTTATTCCTCTTCTTTCATTATTGCTCTTATACTTGTACTATGTCACCTTCAAATAGGTCTCAAGGACCAAACCTAGAAATAGGATTCAAATAATCATTATTGATGATTATATAGTCTTAAATAATCATAACATATCTATACATAACTCTTAAAATAGAATTAATACTCTTCAACACTTTTTACCCTGTCCTAGCTCTCTATAGCCTTATAAGGCTTATAGCCCTTATTTTTGGCCTGATCCTTTATTTGACCAACCTACCATATTTATTAAAGTTTTAATAATAATTTATGGAACCATTTATCTCTCATAAAATCCTCATTATTTTTTATTACTTCACTCATCCTCTATCACCACTTTCTAGCCCCTTTTAGTCTCCCATTTAGCCCTTTTAGGCATAATTATAGGCTTTTACAACATAGTCTTTGGAAATCCATACTAGAGTGTTCGTAAAAATTTTAAATCACATAAATATTATATATTACCTAAATTTAACTGATAATAACAAGTTTTTAATTTTTTTAATGGTGGGCACTCTTTATAATAGCTAAACCCTAATTTTAGGGTTTCCTACACCCTATACAAGTTGAGAGCCTATTAATTTTCATAACTAGAGTTGTATAGGGTTTAAAAGACCAAAATAACTATAATTAGGTATGTATTAACCTTATATAAATTCCCATACAATTTATTAATCCTTTTAATGCATTAAGTACATGAAACACAATGAAACACAATAAACTATATGCACAAAATTGATTGTGCATGACAAAATAGGCTTCAAAGAATAATGGTTGCTTCCTAAATTTCATTAAAAGGTGATAATAATTTGAATAATTATGATTCATTTATATAACTCTTAATAAATTATCAATATCCTCTTATTTCAAACATTCAGACTTGAACACTACATGTTTCACAATTCTGAGTCTTTTCATAAGATTGAGTCACAATTTAGGAGGACTGTGTTCACACATGAGTTACCAAACTATGTTATATGATCTGTTTAAATAATTAAAAACATTTAAACTTTTAAATACTATCCAAAAAACCATTAATACTCAATTCCTTATGAATATTTCCAAATTTGTACTCTTATTCAAGCAGACAGGGTTTTCATTACATAAGACTATGTTTTATTCAAGACCTGGGTTCTTTTCCATGGATTTACCCACTTTATATATATATATATATATATATATATATATATATATATATATATATATATATATATATTAATAACACATTATTCTCCTAAATATCTATAAATAATCATTCAAATAAATAATTATCCATGCTTCCATATCTTACCTTATTTCTCAACACCCTACATCTAGGGTTTAGATTGTATACATAGGGTTTCATCCTCCGGGAAGACTGAGTGTTCAAGTTGGAATAATGACTTGAGTTTAATTAAAATAATTATATTACCTCCAAGGATTTAATTCTCTACATAAATTTTCCCAAATGACATAATGATCTAAAGGCTTTCAACCCAAGAATCTTATTCACCTTCATATACTTTACTTATAACTTGTATTCCTTATATTCACCCTATAACAAACACATCAGAACCATGTACATGTAATTATGGATTAATAAATACAATTAATGATCAATGATATAAAATTATAAACCAAATAAATGACAACAAATAAAAAAACAACTTCTTTATTCAACTTTGACAGTCTTGATTACAAAAATCAATCTATTAGAGGACTTGTCCAACTTCTTTGAGAGGTATATCAAATTTTCCTCATGGATCCATAGTTATAATTCTTAGAGATTCTAAAACCTATATCTAACCATATTATCCTATGTTATATCCTCCTAAAATTACTTATCTTTCCATTTCAACATAGGTTTTCTTGTTAGTTACATCAACTTCTTTTCCATAACTCCCTTAACATGAGGTTTTGGAGTCCTTTTATACTATTTGATTCTTGATGATTATCACCCTAGTGAGTTAAAAATTAAACATATTCTTAACATGAATCTTTAAAAAACTTAATTAACCTATCCACTTATAACCATGCATTTGGTCATCCTATCCTTAGTTGTAACATTTGAATTTTCAAATTCCTTGTTTTACAGGGAAAACACCTAGAAGCTACATAACACACCTTAGAGACTCCTATAGACAACAACACCAAGTTGACCTCCTATAGACAACAACACAAAAATGGCCTTTTTTCACTTGATGCTCTTACATCATACTCCCTAAGGGAGAAAAATTGATCTTCCATATTTATTTATTGCATTCAAAAAATTTCTTTAAGGGTCATTCACATTCAATTTATTTATATTAATCCTTCCTTACCAAACTCTTGAATTTATTCCTTGTGACTTTGTCTAGTCTTTATCTCCATGCATCTTCTACCTCCATGAAATGTTCCCACTATTGTACTCTCTTATTTTTTTCATCTACCACCTACTCCATGTTCATTTGTCCTTTATCATACTTATATGAAACCCCATATACCTTAACCTCTTTCCTCATGCTTGTTTCATGACTTGATTCCTCATTGTTTTCACTTGTGGCTTGTTTGTTTAGTGATCTTTACTCCTTATCCATGCTATCATCTTATTCTTTGGGCTCTAATAACCTCTCATGCATCTCAAAATTTATAATTTGATTCATCATGTTCTATTTTTCTTCCTCTACTTCACATTCCTTCACTTTTTGATGCTCTTTCCTCTTGTCTTGCTCACTATGCAAGAGCAAGTTCTTGTTCCACTCATTCTCATAATAGTACAATATGATTTGACCTATATTGGGATTTCCACATTCATGTTTATCAAATGAAAACTCATATTTATCTTGACCCATGGAATATATCACCTTTTTTTATTGTTCATACACCATTTCTTTGCTTCTTGCTTTCTTATTTATACAACTTCTTGTACTTCTATTTGTTTCTCCTCTCTTGATGTTTGCTGAATTTCCTCTTTGACCTTTAACTACTATACCTCACTTATTTTTAGAAACTTATATATAATTAATACCTATTACAACATCCTCATCTCTTCTTACAATTAAAATGCATCAATCTCTTTAAATCCTCATCAAACCTTGGTCCACATTGCTCTTCTTTATCTTGCATAGCTTGCTCTTTGTCTTCTCCTTATACTCCTTAATTTTTAGAGTCAAATTAACATCCTTATGTTGCATTCCATGATTCTCAAGAACTCTTTGAGTTCTTTCATCCTCATCTTGACTTTCTACACACTCCTTCATCAATGTCATTGTTTCCATGTACAAGATATCTTCACTATTAGATCTAACTTAAAATGAATCATCATAAAAAACATTGGAAACTAAATATTTCAAACAATTATCTTATATTATGCATTAATATTATTGTATACATGGTTTTACCTTCATTTCATTGGTTTATTTTGCATGCACCATCTCTCTTACTTTCTTTGTAGACTTTATATCTTATTCAATCTTCATACTTTCGTGGAGCACACTTGCAACTTGATCCTCTTGTATTATTTTCTTGTTTTTTATCACCCACTTGCTACCTTATAATTTCTTGTGTTGACACTTGATTCTCATTTCATCACTCTCATGCCTCATGCCTTGGTTATCTATCATGACATCTTGGTATACATTGCCATTTTTTCTTGGTTTCCATTTTTATGCTTGTTTTCCACCTATACATTTTACTTGTTTGACCTTTATTTGAGATTCAACTCCTTATTCTCATCACTTGTTTGTTTCATCCACATATTCCATATATATCCATGTCATTTTATATCCATGAGGGCTGTAATATATCATTATTTCATCTAATTTTCATATTAATTTTTAATTCTTTATACATGCAATTGAAATCAACATTTAGGCATTATTTTAACTCTAATGGAAACTACTATGAGATCGTATCTTATTTGATGTATTCATGGGTGACATTCATGTCCTCTTTGGGAAAAATTTATTTTGTTTCATCTGATATGAATGACAATGCATCATATTATCCCTATTCTCTTCAATTTTATCATGTGGAATGCTCTCAATCTTCAACAATTTGTCTTCTTCAAGATGTTCTTTCTTTTTGTCATCCTCTTTCCATTTGATGGGTGAAATTTTTAGACAATTATTAATTAAATTTGAGGCCTCATGCTTGGAATTATCCATTTTGTTGTTCATACCTGAAAATACAAACTTAAAATCAATGTTAACATACAAAGTGAGAGACCACATAGTCTTTGTGAACGTATTTGGCATAGACATTGTCCATATCTTCTTGTATTAACTTTCATGTGCTCTTATTAGACCTTCCATCCTCTTATTTTTCTCCTCAATTATAACCCTCTTATCTATCTCTATTTATTATTGTTCACTTGAAAACATTTCTCTTCTCATGACTCTTTGGGCTGCTCTCTCTTTCTTCCTCTCATCTCTCAAGACACCTTTCTTGTGTCTTCTTCTCATAAGTGACTCTAGTGGCCACTTTACCTTTATTATCACATTAAAACAAATCCATTGTATTTATTTTTATCTCATGAGATTCACCATGAGCTCTATCTTATCTATACCTTACCCAATTCTCTTCTTGTCTTCCACTTCTCTTTCTATATCCATCTTGTCTTCTTCCCTTATTTTATAGGCCTATTTAGACCTTCCTCTTAGAAAATATATCAACATTACCTCTTAGACATATTTTGGGACTTTAATCTTATTTTATTCCTTTATCCTAGATCTCTTATTAACCCCCTTGACTCTCTTTTTGAGTCTTCTTGATTTTCTTCTCTCTCTTAGAGATCTAATGCTCTCTTTTTCCTCTATCTTTTATAGTATTCTCTTGACTATATTCTTGTCCTTATTAAAGGAATTAAAGGATTTTTATCTTCTCTTTATAAATCTTATTATTCTTCTATGATGACCTTAATAGATCATACATGTAACCTTCTTCCCCCTCAATACCTTGGAAGTGCCATTTCAAGCATACCTCATAGCATATGCATTCATCTCAATTCAACAAGTTGTAAAGAATGTAAAATAAAATTTTACCCAATATTACCTTGCCTTTATTTGATAAAAAATGATGAAGATTCATGGGGAGAAGTCTCCAATATATTCATCATTTTCTTCTTGATCCAATTGATTAAATTTTATTTCTTTGGTTTGATTGATTTTTACACAAGCTAACTCTTCCTTTTAGCTCCTTGAGCTTAAAGGTCTATTTGAAATAAGTCCCTATTTATTTTAAACATAAAAAAATATCTTATTGTGTAGTTAACCTCATTAATTAATTAAAAATTCATTAAATTTCCAATTCTATTTATTCCTCTTCTTTCATTCTTGCTCTTGTACTTGTACTATGTCACCTTCAAATAAGTCTCAAGGACCAAACCTAGAACTAGGATTCAAAGAATAATTATTGATGCTTATATAGTCTCAAAGAATCATAAAATATCTATAGATACATATTATAATGTAATCAAAACTCTTCAACACCTTTTACCATTGTCCCAGATCTCAATATCCTTATAAGGCTTACAGCCCTTTTTCTGGACTTGATCCTTTATTTGAACAACTTATCATATTTATTAAAGGTTTAATAATAATTTGGGCACCCTTTATCTCTCATAAAATCCTCATAAGTTTTCATTACTTCACTCATCATCTATCACCGCTTTCTATCCCCTTTTGCTCTCCCATTTAGCCTTTTTAGGCCTTTTTGTAGGCTTTTACAACATGGTCTTTAGAAATCCATACTAGACTATCTATACAAATTTTAAACTAAAAAAATATGTTATCTTACATCACTTTACCCCAAAATACCAAAATTTTACTTTTTTTAATGGTGGGAGCTCTTTATAATGGCTAAACCCTAATCTTAGTGTTTCCTACACCTTGTATAGACTGAGAGCCTATTAATTTTCATAACTAGAGTTGTATAGGGTTTAAAAGACCCAAAAAACTTTAATTAGTTCTTTATTAACCATATATAACTTTCCATACACTTTATTAATCCTTTTAATGCATATTATGTGAACACAATGAAACATAGTAAATTATACATACAAAATTGATTGTGCATGGTAGAATAGGATTCAAAGAATAATATGTTGGTTATTGAATTTACTTATAAGGTGATGATAATTTAAATAATTTTTATTAATTTATTTCACTCTTAATAAATTCTTAATATCCTCTTCTTTCAAACATTCATACTTGAACACTACAGGTTTCATAATTCTAAGTCTTTTCATAAGATTGAGTCACAATTTAGGAGGACTATTTACAAACATGTGTTACCAAACTATGTTAAATGATTTATTTAAATAATTATAAAAATTAAAACATATACATACTTTATAAATAAACATTACTATTTTTTTTCATGTGAATCTTTTTATCTGTATGCTCTTATTCAAGCAAACATGGTTTTCATTACATAAGACTATGTTTTGTTTAAAAGATGGGTTATTTTCCATGGCTTTACCCACTTTTAAGAGATATTAATAAAAAAATATTATATTAAATATATATTAGTAATAATTAAACTAAACAATCATCCATGCTTCCATATCTTACCTTATTTCTCAACACCCTACAGCCAGGGTTTGGATTTTATACACAGGGTTTTATCCTCCAGGAAAACTGAGTGTTCAAGTTGCAATATTGAATTGATTTTAATTACATGAATTATATACCCTCCAATTATTAAATTAAATACATCATTTTTCCCAAAAAACATAATTATCTAAAGGCTTTCAACCCAATAATCTTATTTACCTTCCTATACTTTACTTGGAACTTGTAGTCCTTACGTTCACCCTACAACAAACACATTAGAACACTTTACATATAATTATGGCTTCCTAAATATAATGAATGATAAATATTATATAATTATAAAATAGATAGAGTAAATAAAACTCAAAAACAACTTCTTTATTCAACTTTGATAGTCTTGATTACAAAATTTAGTCCATTAGAGGACTTGTCCAACTTCCTTGAGAGGTATATAAAATTTTCCTCATGGATCCCTTATTGGAGATTCTCCAACATATCTCTCACCTTATTCTCCTATTTTATCCCCTAATATAATGAATTATCTTTCAATTTCAACTTATTTTTTCTTGGTAGTTACATCAACTTATTTTTTGTAACTCCCTCAATGTGAGGTTTTTGAGTCCCTTTATTCTATTTGATTCTTGATGACTTGTTGAGTTGTGGAGCTAAAAGCTTCACTGAATGTGCAAATGTGGAGGTTTCTAGGTTACACAGTAATTGACATTGGTCAGAGCCAACTGACATCGGTTAGGGGTCGACTGACATCGGTTATCTTCAGCTACATAGTAACCAACATCGGTTATGGTCGGCTGGTATCAGTCAGACAAGAACTGACATCGGTCACCTATGTGTTTCTAGAACTATTCTAATTTTAGATGAACAGTTAGTTTGCATGTAAAGACTAATTTTAGTCTTGAGTCCATGTTTCTAATTATTGTTTGCTTTGGATTTTATTTAAGAGACCCATGGGGCTATATTGTAATGTAAGCAAGATCAATTAGATCTGTAGGGTGCAAGATCAAGTAGATCTACAAGGTGCAAGATCAAGAAGATCTATGGGAAAAGGTAGGAAATAACAACCATTGAGTTGATTGTCACTGGAGGGAATAACAACTCAGTTATTGAGTTGATTGTAATTGATTGAGAGAGAGAGAACTCTTGAGGGAGAATTACTGTACATCCATGAAGTGTGAGGAGAAAGAAATTTCTTCATTGTATTTCCTTCTGGAAGAGTTTAATACAAGATTGGTTATTTTTTGTATCTCTTATTCTTTGTTGTTTTTGATTTCTAGTTACTTATTACTTATGGTTTAATTTCATGTTTAGTTGCTTATATAAAAGTAATCAATTATACTCTAAGGAGGTCCTAACAAGTGGTATCAGAGCAGGTTAGTGTTTGTTGATTACAGAAGTCACTCACAGGGGTTTCTGTCTGAGTGGGAGTAAAGCAATGGTAGAAGAAAGTAAACTAAGAATGGAGAAATTCAATGACAAGAATTATCAATTATGGAGGATGTAGATAGAAGATTATATGTATCAGAAAGATCTGTACTTACCATTAGGTGGGGTTTCAAGAAATCCCATAGATATGCAAGATGAAGAATGGAATGTTCTTGATCGAAAGGCTCTTGGATCTATAAGGTTGAGCCTGGCAGCTTCTATGATTTCCAACTTATCATAGGCAAAGACAATGGTAGAGTTAATGGATACTTTGGCAAATTTATATGAAAAACCCTCAGCTTCGAATAAGGTATATCTTATGAAACAATTATTTAATTTGCAAATGTAGGAAGGTGGATCTATATATAGTCATCTTTGTGATTTCCATGGATTAGTAAATTAGTTAAATTTAGTCAAAATAGTTTTTGATGATGAAATTAAGGCTCTCTTAATCTTATGCTCTTTACCTAAATGTTGGGATAGTTTGGTAATGTAGTTAGTAATACTGCATTTACTTCAAATATCTTGGAAGTTGATGATGTTGTTAGTGTAATCTTGAATGAATAAATTCATAGGAAAAGCATAGGGGAAATAACAAGTAATGCTTTAAGTGTTGAAATTAGGGGAAGGTAAAGAGAGAAGGGCAAGCAAGGGAAATCAAGGTCAAAGATGGGAAGCAGATCCAAATCCAAAAATGGAAGTATAACCTACTAGAATTGTGGAAAGAAAGGACATGCAAAGAAAGATTATTGGTTGAAAGAAGATCAACATGAACGTAATAAAGAAGCAAATGATGCAGGTATTGTTGCACAGGATGCTCTTATATTTTCTTTGGATAGTCAGGTAGAATCATGGGTTTTAGATTCTGGTGCTTCTTTCCATGCAACCCCAAATAGATAATTTTTCAATGATTATGTCCATGGAGACTTTGAAAAAAATTATTTAGGGGATGGTGAACCTTGTCAAATTATTGGCAAAGGAAAAGTGCAGTTGAAATTGCAGAACGACAACACATGGGTGTTAAAGGATGTCATGCATGTACCCATCCTGAAGAGGAATCTAATTTCTATAGGAAAGTTGGGTAATGAAGGTTGCACAGTAACTCTCACAGCTGAATCTTGGAAAGTTTCCAAGGGTGCACTTGTATTAGCTAGAGGTAAGAAAGTAGGTACACTTTATCTATCTAATTATATTACTGTTTCTCCTTCTATTTTATCTACTTTAGATGTAGATGCAAAGATGTGGCACTATAGGATTGGTCACATGAGTGAGAATGGAATGGATATTATTAAGTCAAAAGGCAAGATTTCAAATTTGATAAATCTAGATTTCTGTGAGCATTGTATTTCTGGGAAATAGAAGAAAGTGAGATTTCTCAAAACTGGGTCAATAAAGAAGAAGCACAAGTTGGAGCTTGTTCACATAGATGTGTGGGGACCAGCTCAGGGAGCTTCTATTAGAGGATCATAGTATTATGTTTCTTTCATTGATGATGCTACAAGAAAGGTATGGGTTTATTGCATAAAGAGGAAATCTGATGTTTTTGACACATTTAAGAAATGGAAAGCCTTGGTTTTCAATGAGAAGGTGATGTACAGTGATCACTTCAAGAGGCTAAATAATTATAAGCAGATCAATATTGATTTGGATGAGGTTATGATCCAAAATGAGCTTGTGGGTAAAAATCATCACTCACAGGAAAACACAAACACCAACATCGGTCAGGCAGAGACTGATGTCGATCAGGCAAGAACTGATGTCGGTCAAGTGAAGACCAAAGTCAGTGATGTTAGGTAGGTGGAAATCGATGTCGGTCAGATGGAAACTGATGTCGGTTAGGTTGGTTAGGTCGGTCAGGTCGGGTGTAGACTGAGAGATGATCGGGATCGGTCATTATCAGAATGAAATTTGGGCAGACAATAAGCTGTCAATGAGTCTCAAATGCCCATGAAGAGGTCTGAAAGGGTAAGTAAACCTCAAATTCATTATTCCCCTTCTTTATACTACTTGTTGCTCACTGATGGTGGAGAACTAGAAAGTTTTGATGAGGCAATGTAGGTAGAATCTAGGAAATAGTGGGAGCATGGAATGAATGAGGAAATTGATTCCTTGGAAGAGAACCAAATGTGGGATTTGGTAGAGTTTCTAGCCAGAAAGAAAGCACTAAAAAACAAATGGGTTTACAGGTTAAAGGAAGGAGAGAATGGACAAGTGAGACATAAGGCCAGGTTATATGGTCTTAAACAAGCTCCAAGATAATGGTATTTGAAGTTTGACAGGTTTATGACAGAGCATGGCTTTAGTCAATGTCAATATGACCATTGTGTTTATTTTACTAGATTGGATAATAGTAGCTACATTATCCTATTATTGTATGTAGATGATATGCTTGTTGCAGGTTCACACATGTAGGATATTACTGAGCTAAAGATAAAATTAGCTCAGACATTTGCCATGAAGGATTCAGGAGTGAAAATCCTTGGCATGATTATTTCTAGAGATAGGGAAAATCACAAGTTTATTTTGTCTCAAGAGGATTATGTGAATAAGGTGTTGGAGAGGTTCAATTTTTAGGATGCAAAAACTAGTAAGCACACCTATGGCTAGACAATTCATGTTAAGCAAAGAACAGTGTCCTAAATCACATTAAGGTTGAGTACATGGTATGTAGTAGACCTGATATTGCCCAAGCAGTGGGAGTTGTCAACAAGTTTATGGCAAATCTAGGAAAGGAACATTGGAAAGTAGTTCAGTGGATTCTTAGATATCTAAAAGGGACCAATAATAGGCATTTATGCTATGGAGGGTCAAACACTTCTCTACGTGGGTATGTAGATTCAGTTATGGCAGGTGACTTGGATGGCAGGAGAAGCACCACAGGATATGTGTTCACTGTTGGTGGAACAATGGTTAGCTAGATTTCAAAGTTGCAGAAGGTTTTTGCCCTGTCTACTATAGAGTCAGAATACATTACAGTCACAGAGGCTAGCAAGGAAATGATATGGATGACTCGATTTATGGAAGAGTTGGGAAAGGAGTAAGAGAGTTACAAATTGTATAGTGATAGTCAAAGTGTAATTCATTTGGCAAAGAATTTAGCCTTTCATTCAAGAACCAAACATATACAGCTTAGGTACCACTTCATTAGATAGGTATTAGAGGATGGACAGTTGAAGCTGGAAAAGATCCATACAAATAAGAACCCTGCTGATATGTTAACAAAGCCGGTAATAAAGGAGAAGTTGAATCTTCATTCAACTTTTGTTGGTCTTCAATATTAAACTTGAAGAGGGAAAAACAAGCTAGAAACAAATTAGAGGATGTTACTGTATAGGTATAGGTGCATCTATTTATCTCCAAGTGGGAGATTGTTGAGTTGTGGAGCTAAAAGCCTCACTAAATGTGCAAATGTGAAGGTTGCTAGGTTACACTATAACCGACATCAGTCAGAGCCAATTGACATTGGTTAGGGGTCGACCGACATCAGTTATCTTTAGCTACACAGTAATCAGCATTAGTTATGGTCGACTGGCATCAATCAGATAGGAACCGACATCAGTCACCTATGTGTTTCTAGAACTATTCTAGTTTTAAATGAATAGTTAGTTTGCATGTAAAGACTAATTTTAGTCTTGAGTCCATGTTTCTAATTATTGTTTGCTTTGGGTTCTATTTAAGAGACCCATGGGGCTATATTGTAATGTAAGCAAGATCAATTAGATCTACAGGGTGCAAGATTAAGTAGATCTGCAAGGTGCAAGATCAAGAAGATCTATGGGAAAAGGTAGGCAACAACAACCATTGAGTTGATTGTCACTGGAGAGAATAACAACTCGGTTATTGAGTTGATTTTAATTGAATGAGAGAGAGAGAGAACTCTTGAGGGATAATTACTGTACATACATGAGGTGTGAGGAGAAAGAGATTTCTTCATTGTATTTCCTTCTAGAAGAGTTTAATACAAGATTGGTTGTTTCTCGTATCTCCTATTCTTTGTTGTTTCTGATTTCTAGTTACTTATTACTTTTGGTTTAATTCCGTGTTTAGTTGCTTATACAAAAGTAATCAATTGTACTCTAAGGAGGTCCTAACATGACTATCAACATAGTGAATTAAAACCTAAAGATATTATTAAAATTACTCTTTATAAAAATTCATTCACCTATCCACTTATAAATATGCATTTGGTCCTCTTATCCTTAGTTACAACATTTGAATATTCAAATTCCCTATTTTGGAGAGACAACACCTAGAAGCTACATAACACACCTTGGAGACTCCAAATGGACTCTAGATGACCTAAACTACATAAATGGACGTTGAAAGATATATTTTCACATATTTTAATTAAAAACTTGTCCAAATTGACCTCTTATAGATAAAAACATAAAAAAGACATTTTTTAGCTTGATGCTTCTAAATCACTATAGCCAATCATAGAAATGCAATGATGTAATCAAATAAATATTTAGCTTTCCAATAACAACATATAACTCATATCTTATTTAATAATAACCAAATAAAATTTATAATTCTAAATAAACATGGATAATCAATTAAGTTTGTTTATCAAGGAATCAAGATGTAACATTTGGGGTGATTTTGACTTTTGAATGTTCATTTTTTCCTTTTGATCATTGTCTTTTGTTAAATGATTTGAATTTTAAATTTTTATGGATTTTTCAATTCCTCCTCCATAAAATTTTGGAATAACCAATCATGAGTGTTAGAAGTTACAAAAATAAATGACCTTTAGTTTTTGGTTATAAGAGAAAAAATAATTAGAGATATTGACATGTTTTATGAAATAATTAGGCTTGCCTACAAACTAGCCTGTGATCTCAAGTCTAAACTGTATGTGTGTTAGTGTGAAGATGAGATAGAGAGAATAAATGGAGATCAAATATATTTATGTATATAATGATACAATGAGAATTATTATTGTAAACTAATCATATGTTATTTAATGAGAAGTGGGTTTTAGAACCATGTCACAATAATAACTATATTTTTTTTAATAATCATACACATAAGAATAAAAGAGAAAATGCAAGGAAAATTAAACCATGTGACATAAAATTATAAAGCATTCTGAAGAGATTATTCCATGCAAATAAGATTGATCTATGAGATAATAATTTAAGCCATATGATATTTAAAGTTAAGCCATGAAAAATAAATTATTCTATGAGACCATGTCTAAATTATAAACAAAGCATAAGATGCATAAATACTCATAAACCAAATACAAATAGTGTAATAATCTGATATAAAGCCATGATGTGTTCACAAATACTAATAAATCTCATAGAAAATATCATCTATAATATGTGATACATCTTTGTGTAATTGAATTCAGACATTGATCAGAGTCTCATCAATATTCACATAAAGTCATGAAAAGAGTTCCTACCATATCATGTCTATATAGAAGGAAGGTATGATAGAGGAATAATTATGCCCATGTGGTACCTCTTGTGTGGGATATTCAATGCAAGGGAGTGGTATAAAAATGTGACTAGTATCTTCATATCTATGAAAAGGTGTAGGTTGTGGAGGAGGATCCTTTATCCACGAATGATTTAGAGAATGAGGCTGATCTAGTAAAGGCGTAGGTTATGTAAAATCATAAAAAATTCTATTGAATACTTCAACATATATCACTATGGTGTCTAGTATATTTATGCCAGAAATAATAGACTTCCACATATTTAGGAATGTATTTTAGAAGTATGTTAGAAGGTGGTAGACTCTTGTCTTTTTACTATGATATATATATATATATATATATATATATATATAGAGAGAGAGAGAGAGAGAGATGACGTATATCAATTTATTACCAAATATATCATCAATGAGTATAATAGTTATTATGTGTAACATGAAAGTAATAAATATGTCTAGTAGTAGATGGTGAAGGTCAGTTATCTATGGTAGCAGAAGAGGAGGCCTAATATTGTTGGTGTGAATGACAGTCCTTGGTTCAAAAATCAAAAACTCTATGGATCTAAAAATAAGGCTTATCTACCCATCATGTTGGTAGAGGATCAACCTTGGTAAAAATAAGTATGCCATCACTAATAGGATAACTCAAAACAAGGTCAACACAGGTTGAACCACATTAAGGGATGAACTTGCAGTGGATTGATGTAGTGTAATTGACATCTCTAGAAGAAGTAAACTAGAAGGATCATGAAATATATAAAATTGGTAATGTCATTTCATGGCATAATCCATAAGTGTGCTCTAAATAGGCTCAAAAATGACTAGTGGAGTAGTGTGTGTATACTCCATATCAAACTTTTGAACATTTAATGAATAAATACTATTAGATACTATAGTAAGAGAAGGAAATACATTAATATAAATAAGATAATGTTGTAAATAATAATTATATATAAGTATTTCTACATTTTAAGCTTGAGTAAAACTAGCTAAAAAGGGATCATCTAAAGAATATCCATCATCATAATTAGGAATATAAAGGCTAATAATATATGTGTCAATGATTCTATTAGTTGAATAGGCGTGGTTAATTTAATTTTTAGTTTTATTTAAGGTAAATATAATTTTGTCACAAGGATTTTGATGAGATACAGGTCATAAAGGAGGTAATTGAGAAATTTTGTTAGGAGAGATATAAAAAGTTTTGATTTTTAAAATGATCTCATCTAGTTCATCATCTTTGAAATCTAAAAGATGAGGTGTATGTTTCCTATTGATTCAATATCACCATTATAATATCTATTAGATTTTATGAGATATTAAAGTGTTGTGATTCACAAAATGGGATGCTAAGTAGAATTTCAAGGGTAGGTATTATAAAAACACCTAGTTCTTGAAATTGTTTAAAATTCTAAGGATTCGTGTCTCTTTGAATCTTGTATATAGCATTGTTATAGGTAAATTTAACAAATTGACATGATAATGAGATGACTAATCTCATGTGATGTGTCTAATTTGATTGAGTAAAATAATTTTAAGAGAGTGGAAAGTTAAATATCATGACTTTCACATGTATTGTGACTAGGGAAAATGTGATAGGAAGCCAAACATAACTTAAAGGAGGCATTTGCCTTCAATAATATCCTTGGAATGTAATTTCATGTTTTTAATATTAAATTAAGAATATCCAAGTGTTTTAATAAAATCAAGTGAAGCAACACAAGTGCCTAAACCTTTATCAATTAAATCATGTTTGACTTGAATATCTCCTATTGTACACTAATGAATAATGGGGGGTCATCCGCATGAAGTAATATCTCATTAGAAATCATGGAAAAAATAAGTAATCTCAGTGAAAGAGAGGTATATACCATTTCATTAATGTGGATAGATATTTTTCACACTATTGGATAATGTTATATTCATATCTTGACAAGGTAGCTTCTTTCCGTATGGGTAGTGGATGAGAGATGTTCATTTTGAATAATAATTGCATTATTTGATTACAATGACAAAGAGAAGTTATCATAGGTTATAATAAATGGATTTGATATGGGAAATGTTAAATTTAAACTATAGGATCCCATTCATCATATCTCATTGGAGTGTTATTGGATAAAGGTGCATAATGTTATATTAAATGCTTTAAGGGTGGGTTGGAATTGTATTGAAATTTATGTTGATAAGGTATGTTTTTTTCAAGTTTGGCTAAGATGGGTTGATTGGTTGTAGGTACTTGTGTAATCTTAGTTGATGTGATTTTTTATTTTATTTGAGTGGAATAAATACCAATTGAAATTTATGGGGTATCCTAATATCTTAGTTGTAGGGGGTATAAATTGTATCAATAGTATGAGAGGTATTGTTGATTTATATTTTTAGAGTTGATATTTATGTGTTTTTTGGTTCTACATGCCCCAATTATATGAGATGGGATGGGTTAGAGTCTTTAATATTGTGAAACATTGGAAAATTTTTATGGTTAGAGGATGGAAAATTATTGATAACTACTCTCCTTATGTTATTTATGTCGACAACATTCTCATCATTGATTTTAAGGTCCACATAAATTTTTATATTTTTTCTAGTTAGAGTTTGGTTAGTATTAGCTTGATGTTAGGAAGAGGATCCTTGTGAATGGAAAATGGAGCATTAGCTTGATTTAAATATTTATTTTTAATTTTTATTTCATGATCCTTATTTGCTATTTCATAATCTTTTTGATGTATAGATATGAGAGATTCATAATAAAAATTAGGTCCAAGGAGATAATACATATTAAAGCTTCATAATTGGTGATAAGTTTCATGATAATGGTCCCAACTTACATGAAACCAGCAAAGTTTGTGAGAATCATACCAATGTTTGATAGGGTAGGTAAGATCAAGATATTATAGGGAAGGTCATGGAATATGTATACAAGGTAAAGTGAATCAAATATAAGAATCAATCCTATCTCGAGGAAGGTAAATCACACTTACCCTTCCACTTGTTGGTACATTTAGACAATCAGGTTTATGACAAAGATAGATCTTCTAGACCTAACCAAGGGGTCCCTTACCATAATAATATCACTAGAGAGGGTTCCAAAGCATCTAGTCAAGCAACACCATGCAATGACCCTAGCTAGGTCCTATGTTTTCTTATCCATAAAGTAAATGACAAAGTAAACTAAAATCTAAACTAGTACTCACCAGAGCACATGGCATAAAATGGGTTTAATAAACATGAAATTAAACATGAATAGAAGATCTCTACTCAATGAAATGTAGAGGAAATCCTAATGCATGTAGAAAGAATCATATAAGCTAACAAATGCAAATCTATCTACTTTAACAAGGAAGATCAAGAGTTAGGAATACTTACTTTTAATACAAAGCCACCATGTCTCAATATCTCCCTTAGATAAGGTGATTTGTAAGAGGTTATTTTGGTTTATAAATATAATAAAGATAAGTTATCTCTAGGATACATGACTTCTCCTATGCATACAAAATACTTATCCACAAGACAAGATTCATATCTCCAAGTGTAGTATTGAAACCCTAAACAATGTTTCTCATGCAGAATCATGGATAATTAGATGTAAAAATAATGATTTATTTCTTTCTCTCTCTCTCTATAAAATGGAATAAATGGATTTGTATATATAGTTAGATCTAACCCTAAACCCTTGTAAAATTTTAGCTAACATATTCAACCCAAACAACCTTGTATTGTTAATTAGTAAAATAATGGAGGTGTCAAAGCTTAGGTAAGTGTATATAAGAGGTTTATTTTGGTTTCAAGTGGTGGTATAGGGGACAAAATTCTTGAAAAACATCAATGATCTACCCACCCCTTTTTGGGTTCACCCTTTAAGGCATGCACTTAGAGAGATTGAGACTTGATGGGTTCTTACAAGAGAGAAAGTATTAGTAATTGATAAATTTTAAAAATATTATGTGTATACATATGCCCTAATCAAATATCATCACATGTAATGTAGGTGAAATAGGGGATGGTGCTTTGGGAAAAGAACATAACAACACACAAAACTAAAGCTAAATAAATCATAGTATTTTAAAATCATAAAATAATTAAAAGTAAATGTCTAAAAAGGAAATAACTAAAATAAACAAGTAGTGTATACATACCTTGACTTACCTTTATCATTGAATGGTTATCTATTGTGTTTATAGTTTTGATTGTGGAGAGCATAGAGACTACTTTAGATAAACCTAAAGATACAAAACTAAAGAACAAAAGAAAAAAATGTAGGAAATTTAAGATAAGTAAAATGTGTAGCCATGACATAGTTGTAAATTTGGTAAACTAGGGTGATAAATGATAATATAAACAAATTAACAAGTAAAAAAAAAATTAGATTAAATTGTGTAACTAAAAATCTAAGGCTACTAAATGACGAAAAAAAATTAAACAAGTATACCTTCAATAATAAAGGTAGCAAACCAACCTACTGATGATAGCCTAGCAGTTAGTGAGTTGAGTATTAGAAGTGGAAGGTCTCAGGGTCCATTCCTTAGGATGACCACTCTCTAGGATCATTCCCACACTAAGATATAATGGGTTATTCATGAAAAGTATCCACAATGCAATGTGCTACTGACTCAGTGACCAATGCGACAAGGGTTGACATGTGGCTTGAAACATGTGTTCAATGTCATGAGGTATGTCCATAGTATATGGATAAAGATACTATTCACTATTAATTGGGGAATTTTAGTTACAAAAATTCATGTGTTTTTGGGTCCATTTCAAAAATATTATTACCCAAAAATTTAGCCAATGAGATGTGGGTGAGTTGGTAAAGTGGTTTGGTTATTTCAAGCTCCACCCAGGTTCAAATTTAAATATGGTATGTGAGGTTAGATGTGGCTATAATTGGTATTTATAGGCCTAGATTGGCCATTCATTAGTATTCTTAGGTTGGTTGTGGCCATTGTTGGTATTCTCAGGCTAGTTGTGGCTATTTATTGGTATTATAGGACCGATTGTGGTCATTCATTGGCATTATTGGGCTAGTTGTGGCCATTTTTGGTATTATTAACTTGATTATGCCCATGGTTGGTATATCTAGTATATGTGATAGATGATCACTAGGGTTTTGGGCCCTTAATTGTGTCCTAGACCAGTTAGAACTCCAATCAAATGTGAATAACTATAAAAAGGAAAGGTAACAAACCAAGTCAAATTATGGATGAAAATCTAACATTAATGTGAAATCAATAACAATCCTTAAATAAATATGGTTAAGAACTGTTAAAACAACATTTATGAATGAGTAGTGGCAATCCTTACTTAATCATCAATGGAAAAATTACATAAAAAGGGGAAACAACATTGGTGAGTGAGAAGTAACAATCTAAACTCACTCAAAAATGAGAAAAATACTAAAATATAGAAACAAATGTAGTTGTATGAAAAAAAGTATAATAATGAAAAAATTCAAATAAAACCAAGGAAATTATATAATTTAAATAAATGGTGTAAAGAATATAATCCATAGTCATTTAAGAATACAATTTTGTTCTAAGGATAGATAAAACCAAAATAAAGTAGTGTTAGCATATTTTAATATATGAAGAAGAGGGAATATATAAGTGGAGAAATAGATTTATAATAAAAATTTATTATCAAGAGGGGAATTAAATGGGTGGTGGGGGAAATGAAGGAAAAATTAAGGTAGATAAACTCTATATCAAAGTCAAGACACTAAAATTAAGTTTGTCAAAGCAAGAGGACTTTTGACATTAAGGACTCTGAAGAACTTTTCCAAACATACAAATCTTGGGTTATCAAATGAAGTGCGAATATCATCCCATCAAGGTTATATGAGTGAAAAATTAACTAGACCTACCTTTCTACAATGTGTTACCTATTCCTCAGGACCCCTTATAGAGTCATCAGTCTAATATAAAGATTAGGTACTTGCATGAGAAAGTAGGTAGAACTATAGATTATTTTGAATTCTCATATCCAAATCTACTAGCCTACCACACCCCAATAGACCTTGAATCTATCATGAGGATAATTATGGATTTTGATCTTCGATTGGAGATATGAGATATGTTATAAATCACATCTTTTAGTGTGATGTTGAATTTTTGATTTATAAATTGCCTTTTATTTTAAATGATTTGTGTTTTAAATTTTGATAGATTTTTCTCTTCCACCTCCATACAGATTTGAAAAACAAAAATTAGGTGCTAAAATGACTATCGATTAAAAAATTTGGAATTGGTTGCTAAGAAAGAAGACTTAAAGAGCATGGTGTATAAGAGTCTTATTTATTCATGTGAAATAAAATTATTATCTTGACCTTGACCTTGTTTTATCCAAAGTGGAATGAAAGGAAAGGAAATCAAGAAGAATGAACATGAAACAATTTGAATTACTTCAAATCATAAAAATGGGATAAAGTAAAAAGGAATACAATGATAGGTAAGTATGATTCCTTATCATAACAATGTATGTAAGTGTAGAAAAACATGCTAACATAGTTTATTGTGCAGGTTTTATCTACAAAAAGAACAAAAACTAAAACTAAGAATATGGGATCACAAACTTGTAACCATTTATTAAAATTCTAAATATAACACTCAATTTGGTAAATAAAATGTTTGAAATAATATGTTGATTTTATGAGGAAAGCCTAGTCCTATCCATGATCTTACACTGCAAATCATAAAAGACAAACCCAAGTGGGTGAAAAAAAATGAAAAAATGGTATTTGCGAGGAGAGCCTAGTCTTATCTAGGTCTTACATTGCAACTCACAAAAGAGAAACTCAAGTGGGTTAACAAACTATTGGAAAATAAAAAAACTTGATATAAAAAATCAATGTATGAAAGTAAAAGGAATCCATGAGGAAAACTAGGTCCCATCCAAGGTATTACAATGCAACCCCTAGAAACCAAAAGACTAAGGGAAGGAACTAATATTTGTGTAAAATGATACTAAATTAAATAGACTACATAAAAATAAATAAAAATGAGACAAACATGACAAGCAAAATATATGCTAACCTCTATATCAAAAATGAGCATGTGAAATACAAGCCCATGTATCTTGAAAGGTTTCTTGAAGTTGAATTTATTTGTTATTATGTAATATAGATAAAGAGTGGGAATCTTAAGATTCTCCAATGGGTAATTGGATGTAGATACGGGCATCGTAATATTCCTTAAATTCTAGAGTGATATGTGGATGGGATGTTTGGGGATTATCTATTTTCACTACTCTTGGATTTGTTTGAGGATTGAAAGTGATTGCATTGGTGGAGTTTTGGAAATATCCCTTAATGGTTTTAATGTTTTTGATTAATTTTATATTTGAAAGGGTCCTAGGCCCATACAAAAACAATATTATAAAAAATATCAAAATAGAGCCAACCCTCCCTAATAATATCCCTCATTGAGCCAGGGAGCCAATAGAAAAAGTCCTGATGTTTCATAAGCAAAGTCCCAAATAACCACCCATAAAAGTATGTACCACCATCCCTGATAATAACACTTATAGAGCCAGGGATGTAAAATAAAAACTCAAAACTAAAAGTATAGTTATCAATAGTATACATCTTATAGAACCTAAAAATAAACTTATTGGCCATGAGCAGACAAAATACAACAATAGAACAACACTAGGAAGTAAAATAAACCATAATGTAAACTAGATATTTTGATCACCCCAATCATTATTCATCAACCTCTTTTCTTTTTCATAGTTCATCCCCTGTATGTATTTTATTTTTTCAAGTTGAGTCTTGATTTTGTTAACTTTCACCACAATAGAGTTCATAATGTTATTGGTTACCTTGACAAGGTCCTTCATACCCTTCTCCAATTTGTCTATCCTGTATTAGAGCATAATACACATGTCATACATGTTAGTCCAACTCGCATGGAAAGTAGTATAATTTAATCTTTTATTTAAAAAACCCCTCCAATTTATCCAATCTTTTATTCAGTGTCTATAGTTCCTCTATGATATGAATGTTTTTGTTTATGGTTGGGCTCTTGATATCTACTATAATATTTCCAATATCAATATTGAAGTCTTTGCCATAATCCTCATCCATTTCATTTATTATGGGATTTTCATGCCCCAAAAATTGTTCTTGTTTATCTACCTCAATGTTGTCTATATTATCCTATTTTTCTCCCTATTCTTTAGCCTCCCCCTCATCATCTAACCCCTCACTTCAATCATCTTGACGCTCCTCCTCAACTTTGTACTCATCATCCCTTTTGTATCTTCCTCCAAATAATCATTTGAGTCAAAATGAATTTCTTCTACAAATGTTTACTTTAGTTTGTTCTTACCAGTCTTGTCTTGCACTTTGGCAAGTCTAGCAGACCTTCTTTCAAGGCCAACATTATAAATGAATTTTGCAGAGAGGTTTAATTTAGCAATTGCAGATTTTATATTGAGGATTTTAGTTTTTTCATAGAATTGGAAGGGTTTTCTCCATAATTATCCCATAAGAACATTAGGATGTCTTCAGGGGAATCTTTTTCTTTGGGGGTTCTCCCAGTAATTTGTAAGGGGGGTAATAGGGAAAGAAATATCTTTACCCTTGTAGGAGTGAGGTTTTTTCTTCTTATTTTCTTGGGTTTGGCTATATTCTTTACTTTCACAGCTAAGGTTTACTTTCTTAGGTTTTTGAATCAACCTAGACTTATTTTTACCACATTTATTCCTAAATTAGGGGAATTAAGCATTACATTGAATTTTTATAGCACCATCATCAACCCATGATGTAGAGGAGGTTGAGCTCCTTTAAAAATACTTATTTGCAACAAAGACAACATAAATAAAGGGAAGTTTATGGAATTACCATGTCATAGGTGGTTGAACAATGGGAAGTGGTAACCATGAATAGTTTCAAACCACCCTTCAAGAGTAATATAATTCATAAGGTGATAAGACACCATCCACCATGGCACTAGAAGCTCAATCCATTAAAAACCATTTTGATGCTAGGACAAGCTCTCATTATATTTGAGAAAACTTTCCATAAAATCTTTATAATCTATGTCCCTAGCCTCTATACCTTTCAGCCTTCAAGAGAAAGGCATGTAACTTATACAATGAGTTCCTTAGTTATGGTGAATTTAATCTCATTAACCTTGACCACTCTATCTATCCAATAATTCACCAATTGCATCAAAACATACTTATCATGAACCTACATCACCCGAATATAACTCCCAAGTCCTCCTTCCTAAAAGATGTTCCAGACTTGACTATTCTTATTGAGACTAGCGTAAGACATAGTCTCAACTCTAAGAAATTACCCACCCCCCCCCCCACATTTCAAAGAACTCAAAGAAATTATGACACCTAAATTTCTAAAACCGTCAAGTAACCAGAGCATGCAACAAAGCACCACTAATATGAACAATTGTTATAGAATGCTTAAGGATAAACAAAGAATTATGAAATCCCCTAACAAATAAAAAATGAATCATAGCACAATTAATTTGAAAAAATATTATGTTATGATTAATAACAATAATATTAAAGCTTACAATAAACTAAAAACATGTGTCATGATTTCTCCTTAAGTTTGAGCTATTCACACACACCATGGAGTATTGTATATTTATTTTTCACTCATTTTTTTAGTACTCCCACTATCTCTTTGGAGGCTCCCAATCCTCAACATGATTAAAAATGATTAGCAAGAGGATATTTCTAGCACCTTATTTAAAAATCAATGAGTCATTAATCAAAATGAATTTCATACAATGACTTAGGAGATCAACTTTAGAATGACTAGACATTATTCTAATTTGAAGTTTCATACAAGCTTGTTTTGGAAGATTCATTTAAAATCATTTCTTGTAACCTTTGTGGCATATCCCTCAAGAAAGATGTAAACCAAATTCCTACTATATTGAGACCTAGGTTAGCAACAAAATATTCAACCTAGTTCCCTTCTCTGTAAACATGCTCAACCATGGCATAAGGAATATTAGATATAATAATATTATTTATATCCTCAATATAATATCTAAGTCTCCAAGGGATTTTCTCAGCCTTTGTAACTAAATCCAAGACCATTTTTGAATCTCCTTCAATGATAACATGATTGAACCCATAAGACTTAATTATATGAATTCCCCACTAGAGTGTATAGGTTTCTGCCAAGTTATTATAAGAAACACCCAAATCTTTAGCATAACACTCAATTATCTCTCCTTTATCATTATTTATGATGTTTCCAATAGATAGTGGCCTAGGTTTACCCTTTGAGCAACCATCAAAGTTTAATTTCACCCATCTTGATTTTGGATGTCTCCATTTGGTATGTTTTCTTATGTGATCTCTCTAAAAGTCCATATTATTGATGTTTTGAGTTATTCCCCATTGTTTGTTGACTTTGATTTCAAGCTCCATAGGAAGAGATTTAGTTTTCCCAAAATTTTCCATATTTATGCTCTCTTGGATAGTTCCCACAATAGAGTGAGTGAGTTGATCAAGCTTAGTCATAGTGTTTCTAAAGACCCTATTTTACTTTCTTTCTAAATCAATCAACAACATACAAAGGGGTCTGATTCCATAATTCTCTTATGACAGGATGTTTGAAAGGGTGATTTTTGAACCAAAGGGAAAGAAAGGACCCCAAACCTTTAGGAATTACCCATTCTAAATCGAATTTAAAATATATTTTACTCCATATATGTCTAGCTGAATGGAAGTATAGCAACAAATGATCTATAGATTCAACATCTTGACAACATATAATACACCTATTAGGCATATGGAATCCTCTTTTTTAAAGATTTTCCAAGGTTAGGATTTTTTATTGATTTGTAACCCACTAGAAGTTATTGACTTTTAGAATCACCCTATGGTTCCATATCAACTTCCAATATTTTTTAGAATAAGGAACATTAGAAACCAATATGGAATAAGATGTTGTAATAAAGAAGTTCCCAAATGCCTATAGTTTCCAAATTAATTCATCGTCTTTATCATTTCTATAGAACCTACAATCCCCTAGGAACTCATAGAATTGAGTAATGGTATTATCAGCCGTATTACCAAATAGGAGATGAAAATCCTTCCATTGAGCTTTCCATTTTGATAAGTTAGATACCCTTTAATTTTATCACCATAGGAGTTAATACAATCTTCTCTAAGAGTTGAAAAAACATTATTAAAAGATAAAGGACACTTGTCCTTCCATTCATCTTCCCAAAATCTGATTTTCTACCCATTGCCAACTCTCCACCTAATCTGCATGGAAAGGACCCTTATTTTTTCAGAAAACCCATTCTAAATGATAAATCCTATAAGGAAAGATTATTATGCACAAACTTATAATTTTATTGGATCCTAAGTATTTAACTCTGATAATGTTCACCCAACTTTATGTTCTTTCATAATACCCCAATCAACCTTTGACATAAGTGATTTATTTAATTATCTTAGTTTTTTTATGCCTAATCCTCCTTTATCCTTAGTAGAATAAACTATGTCCCAATTGATAAGGGCCAGTCTTTTTCTCACCTCTACCCCAGTCCATAAAAATATTTTTTGAATTTATTCTATTTTTTTTGCAATGAATGCTAGGATTTTGAACAAAGAGAGATCATAAAGTAGGATAATTTGTAGAGAAGATTTAATAAGTTGGTATTTTCTAGCTTGACTTAAAAATTTACCTTTCCACCCATCTAACTTATTTTGGACTCTTTCCATAATCCTAAACTAGTAGGCTTTAGGGAGTTTTTTTGTGGCTAAAGGGAGTCCTAGGTTGGTGTTTGAGAAGGTAGTCTTTTAGCATTTCAAAATTTTGACTATCTTATCTTGCAAGATTTCCATAGTGTTAAAGAAGTATAATTTGCTTTTATCATAATTAATGTGCTACCTTGAAACTTTAGCATAATGATTTAGTAACTTTTTCCATTCCTTAGCTTATTTAAATAAGGAAGTACCAAAGAGGATAGTATCATCAACAAACTACTATTGCAAAAAAGGAGGACTAATAGAAGTAGGTTTAATTCCTTGTAGTTTCTTATCCTATACCAATCTAGAGATATTTCTTCTCAGAACTTTAGCTGCAATGATAAAGAGGTAAGGAGAGAGAGGGTCTCCTTGTCTTAACCCCCTACCACTATGGAATGAGCCTCTTAGGGATCCATTAACCATAAATAAATATCTAGGGGAAGTAAGATTCCTTTATCAGTTGGATAAATTTACCTTGAAACCCATATTTTTTAAGAACAACTAACAAAAAGGACCATGAGACCCTATCATAGGATTTTGAGATATCCAACTTTAGAACCATCCCCTCTTTCTTCCCATGTTCCATTGAGTAAAATATCTTGTGATTAGTTATAATAGCATCCAAAAGTTATCTTCCTAGGACAAACCCTTTCTGATTCTAAGAAATAATATACTATAATAGGGGTTTCAATCTATTAACTAAAAGTCTAGAATTTTTTTTGTAAATAGTATTGCACAAACTTATAGGCATAAATTCACTAAAAGAGACAACATCCCCTTTCTTGGTCACCAACACAATAAAGGTAGAATTAAATTCCTTTAAAATTCTTATAGTTTTAAAGAAATCTCTCACAGCTAAAATAACATCTTTACCAACAATATCCTAGAATTCTTGAAAGAAAGTAGGAGGGAAGCCATCAAGTCTAGGAGTTTTAAAGGCACTGAAAGAAAACATAACTTTTTTAGATCTTCATCTATAATATTTATACTCAGAGATTCATTCTAAGTGTTATATATTATATTAGGTATAACCTCTAGTAATTCATGTGTATCTTCTTCTTCATCCCCATTATGTTGTAAAAGTTTATTGAAAAAGTTAGAAGTAGCAACCCCATTCTGATCATCCTTAGTAAACAAATTACTATCTTCCTCCTAAATTTTATTAATATTGTTACTAAATATATGTTGTAATGTGTATTAGTGAAAAAAATTAGTATTTATATCCCCTTCTTTCAACCATTGTATTCTATATTTTTATTTCTAGAAAGTTTCTTCCTTCAAATGAAGTTTATGCCAATCATCTCTAGCAATTTTCTCTTACTTAAATAACTCCACATAATTAATACCTATTACCATCTAATCTTATAGTTCTATTATATTAGAGGAAATGATCTCCTTTTTTTAAAAAATATGACCGAAATAATACTTATTCCAACCTTTAACATTTTTTTTAACATTCTCAATTTTATAGGCTAAGCAAAACATGGCTGAACATTTGATAGGTTTGCTCCACCACTGAACAATAGGATCTATAAAACTTCAATGTGAATCCCACATAATATAATACCTAAAAGGGTAACCCACTTTATTCTTCTCACTATTTTAATTGATAACAATAGGATTGTGATATGATCCTACTCTAAAAAGAGAAACATTTTAATACAGGAAGGATATTCCAAGAACTAGATATAAGGACCCTATCAAGAATAAATTGAGTAATATTTCTTCCCATTCTCTTATTTTACCAATTAAAATGAGTTTCCTCAATTTCCATATCCATCAGTCATATGAAATAAAGAAATTCAACTAGATCACCCATTCTATCTGAATAATCTTCTAACCCTCTTAATTTCTCATAGGGATAAAGAGGGGTATTGAAATACCCTTCTAACATCTAATGAGAATTAGGGGTAATAGACAAAGTACAATTGATATAATTCCATAGATTTTTCCTTTCAACCCTGGTATTAGGGGCATAAACATTTATCAAGTTCCATTTCTCATCTCCCTTTTGATTTCTAAATCGAATGAAACTAAAGATTTTATGAATCATCAAACCCTTTTCTTTCACTAAAAAAATATTTAAGATGATAGCAAGACCACAAAAATCCCCTTGAGAGGCACTTATGCTAAATTTACCCCTATGCCAAATATGTTTTATTGAATCAGATAGATTTGATTTATTGATTTTGGTTTCCTGAAGTAGAAGAATATCAATTTTATTATCCAAGATGCAACTTCTAACTAAATTTTTTTTATGAGGACTATTAAGTCCCAAAATGTTCCAAGAAATGATCTTAATATCTAATTAAACCAAAACCAAACCACCAAATAGTCAAGACTAAAACTAGGGCTAGAGCTAGGATTATTTCTTTTTTTGCCACTGAGAGATTCTCTAGGGTTGACTATCTTCCTAGAGCAACCTCTTTAGTAGCCTCTATTGATCTAGTCTCTCTTTGGGTAGGTCTCCCTTTCTTATTATCATTACCCACATCCAATTTATTCATCAAATTCTTTTTTCTACCTTTTCCTATATGGGTCCAATCTTCCTCTATAGATGTTTGAACCAATATAGGAATATTTTTATTAATGTCTTCATATTTAACATATAAATCCTTAGAATAAATCTCCATCTCTGTTACCTTTTCTATCTCTAATATCCCAACCTTTGATGAAGGTTGAGTATCCTCACAAGATATACATTATATGAGTTGAGCCTTAATATCCTCTGAACTTGATGGAAAATGATCCTTTATTGGTTGAACATTTTGAACATCTGGTATGTCAGCCTGAACATGTAGATCCTATAAATTTATATTTTTTAGCTATTTTTTTAAGAGGAAATATCTGCCTTTTTTATAAGAAGCTTGCATCATTTTAAACATTTGATAGATCAACCTGAATAGGTAGATCATCTGAAGAGCTATTTTGTAGCTATATTTTCTGAGAAGATAGATCTTTATTTTGTTTCATAGTTTCAAGATTTTTAGAAAGAATGATATTGTTAGGCATCCTTTATTTATCTTTAGATTTAGTTTCTTTCATAATTGGTTTTTTACATTTATCTATGAAATGCCCAAAAAAACATAGTTTTGACAAAAAGGTGTAGAGTTTTCATACACAATAGGTTGAACCCATTTCCCACATTGAGAATTAAGAGTTATTTTGGTAGGAAGAATAGCATGCATAGCCACATTAACATAAACTTGAGAAAAAATTAATCTAGATTTTTGAATAGTAACTTTATAAATAGCCAAGAATTAACCAAAGGAATTAACAATGATTCAAAGAATTCATGGAGTCTAGAATTTTATACGTAAATTTGGGATCCTAATCCAAGTTAGTGTAACTACACATACATTAGCAATTAGACCAAATCTAGGTTTCTATTTGCTTAGGGCCAAATTATTGTGTTGTTATTTATCAAAAAAACATGGTCCCTTAGTGATAACCAAAATCAAATCCTCCTTTAGTGAGAAGTGTAAAAGGAATAATCCTTCCACTATTGCACTAGTATAAACTGACCCTTTTATGATCTAGTTATCTTTAACCTATTTATGCACCACCACTACATTTGGTCTATAAGCAAAAAATTTACCCACCAAAGTGTTTTTCATGCCAAGTATAGCCTCATCCAACATAAAATATAGTAGATTTAAATAAATCCCTTGCTTATTTCTTTCCACATAATTTGAATCTGGATCATTAATCTAAATATTGGGGGTCCCCAAGACTTTGTCAGCCCAAGATGCCATATTTTTACCATTTTTTGGCTCAATAAAAGACAAAATCATACCACGTGATGAATCTCCCTCTGTCCCATCAAAAGTCAATTTTTTTGTGAGACCTATCACATCTAACTTGGAAATGTTAGATCTATTGAGGAAAGGGGGAGCAAACATACTCTCCAATGCCTGATCCATATTTTTAACCATTAAAATCTCATTTTCACATTGTTACAACTCACACTTCTACTAATTCTACAGTTGAGGAGTCATTACTTAGGGTTTTGGATTGGAGGTAAATAATCTTGTAATGTGGTAAAGTCTTGGATGAAAAGTTGGTTTAAAAATATTTCATAATAAAATATTATCACTTAGCTTGATTGATAACATCATTTAGAGATCGGGGAGAAAAAGTTTGAACCTTGTATGAAAGGGAAGGTGTTAAGGTAGTTATGAAGAGTTTGATTAATATACCTTAACTACCTTTACAATGCTTGATAAAATCATGTTCTGATTTAGAAGGGGATTTTTTAGCATTAATGAAATGGCTAAGTTAATTTTTAGGAAGATCATTATGTTGAAATACTTTAACTCGAGGATTGAATAAATCCTCAAGTTGCCATATATAATTTTTAGGGAATTGGTTATACCATTATAATACGTCACTTGTGAATTTTTTAACTAAAATTATGGTAGTATCGAAGGCATTAGTATGAATCCATTCTTTATAAAGATTATTGAATGCTTTAAGGAAAGATGTAAGGTATTTAGTCCCATCATATTTAATAGTTGGATATATATATATATATATATATATATATAATTAAGGGGGATAAAAATTCATTTTAGAATGTTTTTAAGCATCTTGTTGCACATAATGGGTTGTGGAATATTATTTCCTACAACATCTTTAAGAGGTAGAGGGATGAAATTTTGGTTTATTTTGGGAAGAAGAATAGGAGGTTGATTAGACATGTTTAAAAAATGATGTTGCATTTCAATAATTTGATAAGTATTAGATGATTTCATGATGTTCATTTATTGTACTATTTGTGCAATAATTTGAGTGGTATAAACTAGTGGATTGGTGTTAGAAGGTGGATTGTTAGGATTATTATGAGGAACATTCCCAAAATTGGTATTAGGGGGAGCGTGATAGGTGGAAGATTATTAAGAGGTAGGTTGTTAGTGTTTGGAAGAGTTACTATGGGGTTATTGGTCAGGTTTGTGTTAATTGCCGCCATAGTGTAATAAGGTGTTTTAAAGAAAAAATTATAATGATAAGTGTAAAATGGATATGATCCATCAATGTCACCAGTTGGAGTAATTTGGACCATATTGGATCCCAAATATGAGGGATGAGTAGAAGTACTCCAAGAGTGATAATCCTCTTAGATAGTAAAGGTAGGAAGAAAAGAACATTCCATATATCATCTATATGGATTGAGGTTGTCCAAAAAGATTCTAATAGGGGATTTCATGGTGATAGGAAAAAGAATATAATATTAAGGATCAAATGTAAAAGTATGATTAAAGTTAGCCAAATACCTAATAGTATCAACCAAGAGGTATAGAGTTAAATTGGTTGATAGAGTTTAGAGGGAAGACCTATAGAAAAAGATGTAATAGACAACCGAAATGCTTGATTGTGTTCTGCATATAGTAAAATTGAGGGAATATAAAAGATACATAGTTAGATAGGTTGACTATGTATTGATTTCAAAGATAATACATAGCCTATAATAAACTATGTCAAACATAGTGACTATGTTCTATGGGAGAGAAGGTTGACAAACATGCAAGAGACTAGGTTGAATAGGATGACTATCTTGTAGAGAGATAAAAACTATAGGAGACACATTTAGATAGGTCAATTGTGTTCTGAGGGTAGGGATAAGTTTTGATAGTTTTGACTGTAGATGATCTAGTTTAAATTTGAAAAAAAATTGAAAGAAACACACAAACAACTATATTGATCTAGTTAATGTAGTTTTTGCACATAGGACAAACCTTGTACCAATGCTAGCTAATATAATTTTTGTAATACAACATGAAATGATCAAAAAGTAAACATAAAAAATAAAAATGATACTCTAAGTGGTCACTCCTAAATGTTTTTAAGTTATAATAAATTTTGAAATTAATGGATAGGAGAATTGGATTTAAGAATGAACTAGAAAAGTAATGTAAGAATGGTTTCAGGTAGTTGAGGCTAAAATGGATATATATTGGTAATGGTACTAGCTTATTATTAAGGCCTATCCCCTCATTTCATAATCCCATAGTGATAAGGGTGTTGGGTGCTTTTCCAATATATACCATCAACCACGTATTTATACTTGTCCAAAAAACCAAGTCAGCTTCCCCCTTGGTGATGAAATCCAAGTAGGTAGACCTTGGATATAAATTGTTTAATGTTTTTGGTGTTATGTGATTCATAAGTGTGTGAAAAATAAAAGTAGTGTGACTAAATTAGTAAATTAAAAACCTCATATTTAGTATATGTTTGTTACTCTAATCAAGTAGGCAATAAAAATTAAAAGTGAATTGATTACTAGTAATATAGGTTAATTCATTTATACTTGAAGGGTACAAAGTTAGTATAGGCAACACTATATGAAAATCGTAAAAAATAGAGTTAACAAGGTCAATTCTATCTATGGAAGCAAGATCCAAAATAACACAATCTAATAGGTCGATTGAGTCTTCTAGATAGGAAAGTAAGCTCTAGAAATTTGTCATCTTAGTTGACCTAAATCACTATAGGGTTATAACTTTATATACTATAAACTATGAAAATCGAGAATATAAATGAAGAATAGAAATGACTGAGAAATTAATAATGAACCCAACAATTTATAAAGATGTTGAATTTACTATTTTTATGTTATGTTGCTCAGATGATGAATTTTTATTCTGGTAATAGAGTCAACTAGGTCGATGAAGTTTACAAACCTATATGCTAAAAATGCCCTACTAACAAAGTCAACTAGGTCAAATGAGTCTACAAACCTATGGTTAAAAAAGAGAACTGAGTTGAGCTGATTAGTCCAGTTACCTATTATTAGAGAAGACCTACATAGATAAGTACATAGTTGATTAGAGTGACTTTGTGTTAAACCTACACATATAATATTAGATTGTATCAACAGGTTCAATCTATTATTATAAAAATAAAAATATATAATAGATGATAATAAATGAATACATGAAAGAAAAACTACAAGGTTTATATTCATGTCAAGTTCACTAAAATGTATATAACGAAAAGTGAAACTGATTTACAAATAATCCTAGCTCGAAGAAGATAAATCACATTTACCCTTCTACTTGTTAGTACATTTAGACAATCAGGGTCATGACCAAGATGGATCTACTAGACCTAACCAAGGGGTCCCTTACCACAATAATATCACTAGATAGGGTTCCAAAGCCTCTAATAAAGCAACACCATGCAATAAACCTAGCTAGGTCCTATGTTTTCTTATTCACAAAGTAAATGACAAAGTAAATTAAAATCTAACCTATTTCTCACCAAAACATGTGGCATAAAATGGGGGTAAGAAACATGAAAGTAAATATGCATTGAAGATCTCTACTCAATTCAATGTAGAGGAAATACTAATGTAAGGAGAGAGAATAATATAAGCTAATAAAGGCAAATTTATCTACTTTAATAAGGAAGATCAATGGTTAGGAATACTTACTTTTAAGACAAACACACCAAGTCTTAATCTCTCCTTTGGCTAAGGTGCTTCACAAGATGGTTTTATGGTTTTTAAGGATAACAAATATAGGTCAACTCTAGGCTACATGACTTATCCTATGTATTCAAAATACTTATCGACAAGATAAGATTCCTATCTCCAAGTGTAGTATTGAAATCCTAAGTAATGTTTCTTAAATAAAATGGTAGATAATTAGATGCACACATAATGATTTAATTATTTGTAAAGCTTTTTGAAATGGTAGAAATAAATTTGTATATATTTGGATCTAACCCTAAACCCTTTAAAAATTTTATTTGATAGAGTCATCCCAATCAACCCTATATCATTAATTAATAAAAGTAGTTAGGTCCCATACTAGGTCAGATGAGGCCAAACTAGTCTTGTAGCATGTTCATATATTTTAAGTATAGGGTCAGCCCATGTTGACTTTGTTTGGTAAATGTAAAAAAGAGTTTTTGGCTAAGGTATGGGTATTTTTAAGGTGATGAATTAATTATAAGAGTGTACAAGGGAGGATATAAATCTTAGGGAAGTGTATATAAGAGGTTTGTGTTGGTTGAAAGTGGTGGTATAGGGGACAATAATATTTTGAAGTACCAATGGTCTACCCACCCCTTTCCTAGTGTATCCTTTAATGCATGCACTCAAATATATTGAAACTCAATTTGTTCTTGCAAGAGAGAAAGCCTTATTAATTGAAAAAGTTTGAAAATATTATGTGTATATAAAAGACACTTTGAATTTCATCTAAGGAAAGTGGTTTATGGACATATACATTATGCACTTGATAAAATGTGGAACTACAATGAAATTTTTTATAATTTTATGTTGGATGATTAAGATCTATGGGGCTGCTTAGAGAAATGAATTTAATAGTGTGTATGGAAACATAAGTATCCACAACACCATCATTAGTTATATGACAATTTTTATATTTCTCGAGCATTCAAGTCCCCATTAGAGGTGTGAAGGTTCAAATTATCATATAAGAAAGTCTTGATGTTTGGATTGGGTGAAGGCTTCTTCTAGAGTTTTTGGAGAAAAAGTTTGTACGTGATATTATAATTTAGAGTAAAGAGCATTAGTGATTAAGTGTAATAGATTATATTTTGACATATTATGTTAAAATTTATTAGACAAGTCTTTCCATCATTTCATAAAAACTTGTGCCATTTCAGATTCTAATTATTTATAGTTGATAAAGTAGGCTAAGTTGTTTTCAAGAAGATCATTAATTTAGAATTATTAAACCAATGCATTGACTAAGTCTTCTAAGATAGTGATAGAAAGAGTTTTAAGTTGGTTATGCCAATATAAAATAATAACTTGGAAAGGTTTTATCTAATATTTTGGTGGAAACAAAGGTATTAATTTTAACTGATCCTTTATATAAATTTTCAAAGATTTTTAAATTTATGGATCCATTATAAGTAATAGTGAGAACTATGCCACATATGTCAATTTTTATAATTTAAGGAAAAAGAGGTTCATTTTTTAAGTGTTTAATAGTTTTTTTAATAAGTAGGGTTTGTGGCATAAGGTTACCATGTGCATTTCTAGGGAATGGGGGGATTAGTATTTTGTGTTACCCATTGAGTAGTTTGAGGTTTGTTTTGAAGATGTAATAACTATTTTTACATGTGCGTCATTTGGTTGACACTATTAATTTGAAAATAATCCATTTGATTGAGCCTTTGTAATAATAATTGATTATTTTGAATGGTATTTTGACTAGTAGAAGTAGTATTGGATGTGTTATTAGTGTGCAAGGCATTAAGAGTTTGAGATGCACTAGTAGCATGATATTATCTAGTGGTTTGAAAAGTATTAATATCATTATATGTATTAGTATTTTCATGGAATTGGGTATTAATGTGGTTGCTTTAAGTAAAACTACTAAAATTCACACCTACCATGTTTGTATAAATACTTGACATAGAGGTGAAACAAAACATGGCAAATGATGTCATATTATCAGGAGGCATGAAAGAGGGTAAAGGTGTGGTAGAAGTCATGAAATTAATTTCCACAAATCCTATAGAAAATTTAAGGGAAGGTGAATGGTATTTACCAATATAATGTCCCATCATTAGGTTATTGATGGTTATAGGATCCTTACCTATATGTTGAGGATTTTCATTGATGAAGACAATCATTTCAGCCATATATTCAAGGTCACTTTATTATTATATTATTTGCATGAATAAAGGGTTAAGGGTGATGGAATAGGTGGATTTTCATGGTAGTTATAGTGGTAACATGAATATTACTAATTATAGGTTTAGTTACCACAAAATGTGTCTTTGAATGTTTATTAGGATTAGTGAAACCCATCACGATGGTTTTATTTTACTCTATAGCATCATCAAACAAATGTTGCATGATTAAATGACTGGGTTAAACATGTAATTAGGTAATTTAAAAGATTAAGAGGCTAAAAAATATGGAATAAGATGAAGTCAAGATGGTCAATAAAGTTGGATAAAAGGAAAAACTAGACAATCTATAAAATATTGGGTCGAGCTAGTTGATTAAGTTATTTAGGAAGGAAAAATATAATAGTCTAAAATAGATTGGTTCAAGTTGGTTGACTAAATTTTATAGGATGTAAACATAGAATAGTTTGAAATATACTAGGTCAAGTTGGTCGATAGGGTTCTATAGAAAGGAAAAAAGAATAGACTACAATAGACTGGGTCAAGCTGGTCAACTAAGTTTTATAGGAGGAAAACATAATAGTATATAATAAAATGGGTCAAGTTAGTTGATGGAGTTATGTATGAAGTGAAAATATAAAAGTATAAAATATACTAGATTGATTAGGTTGATGTAATTTTATAAGAAAAAAATAGAATAGTTTATAATAGAATGGGTCAAGCTAGTCAATTGGGTTCTATAGTAAGGAAAATAGAATAGTCTAATGGATTGGATCAAGATAGTCTACTAAATTCTATAATTTTGGAAAAAATTAAAATGGTTTGAATATAGATGATTTAGTTGTAATTAAAATAAAAGAGAACTAAAACACACAAGAAACTAGGTCAAATTAGTCGATCTAATTGTAACACACATCACAAATGTTATATCAATGTTGGCTAATACAAGTTTTCTATACAAAATAAAATAAAAAACATAAATAAACAATAATGAAATTTAAAATCTAATTAATTAATTTAAAATATTATTTTTAAGTTGTACTAAAGGTTTTGATTGAAAGTAGGCTTTCAAAGATACTTGTTTGTTCATTGGATAATGTCAACCCAGTATTTTAGAACACTCAGTATGGAGGAACCACCATTCCCATAACCCAATAAACCTAGTTTCAAGGGTAATCTAGAAGGATATTATTGATGTTAACCATTAATAAATTAACCATATAAAAAAATAAATGGTTGGACTCCTAAGGTTTAATAAAGAGGGAAATCCTAGATATTTTTGAAATACCATGAGGTAAGTAGAAACTAAAGATTGTGTTTAGCTATGTGTTATGGATATGAGTATTAGGGAAAGCATATCACAACATAATATCTATAAACAATAAATAAGGACTATAAATATATTATTGAGTATCCCTTCATGATAATATCTAAGTAGTTTTAAAATTACTAGTACATAGTTTCTAGGAAAATCCAAACAAAGTGAAAAATAAAATTAAAAATCAAAGTTTCAAAAGCTAATTTGTAGTTTTGTAAAGTAAATAAATAAAAATCCAAATAAAAATAAAAGTTAGTTTAATTAATATCAATGTAGGTTAATTCTCTTTGTTTTATCTTATGAAGAAATATAAATAGAATAAGGTTGACCTGGTCGACCAAGTTGTACAAATATAATAGAACAAATTCAAGTTGATCGACTCAATCTATTGGAAGATAGGTCAGAATGAATGTAGTCAAGAAAGTTGACCTATTTTTTTGGAAGAAAATAGATACATAACTAAGTCAATCTTGTTGATTTAGTTTAATGTAAATGTAAAATTTTTATAGAACTGATAAACTAGTAAAGATAGTACTAAAATTTAAATTTTGAAAAAGAACAAGAAAAAATGTTTACTTTATAAATTGATAGAGGAAAATTATTGATCTAGTTAAATCGAACCTAGAAAATAAGATATATTCAACCCAAATGATGCATTAGTTTCCATAAAAAGGTTGAGTTGTTTTAAACGACATCATCTAGGTGGAAATTTAAACCTACATAGATAAAAGATAAAATATTTAGATAGAGTCAAGAAAATCAATGCAGTATAAAAAAACTAGAAAATTATAGGAAAAATAAAGCTATGTATATCTAATTTTCATAGTTATAAAATAAAAAATGCAAAAAATAAGAGATTCAAATAGATTAATTCAATTAAATGTTAAAGGTGGAAAAATAAACTAGGTCGATTAGATTGATCTAGTTTTTTTATAATAGAAATTATGTGCATAAGAGATTGAACAGACCTGATAGGCTCACCTCAATTGGAAAACCTATAAAAAGATGACCTAAATAGGTTAACTAGGTCATGTAAAAACCTTCACATAGAGGTAAACTAGGTAAGGTTGATAGAGTATGAGAACCTACTCATAGAGTGTCAAACTAGGTTGACAGGGTTGATCCAGTTGTATGTATAAAAAATTAAAAATATTCAAGGGTTATATTCATATCGGGTTTACCAGAATGTATGCAATTGAAACTAAAAAAATCTATAACTTATCCTACTTAGAGAAGGTAATCAACTAACAAGTATGGTTAGTAATATGTTTATATTAGGGATATGACCAATACTAAATATGCTAAACTTATACTAAGGGATCTCTATTTACACAATGAAAAATGAGAGGTATCTAAGGCCTCTAGTAAAATTCCATTTTTTTATAACCCTAGCTAGGTCTTATGATTCTCATAATATTAAACAAGTTAATCTAGTAAATGACTATGAATGATAATATATTAAATGCATATGCAATATAATATAGTACTCACCAAATCTTGTGGCATAAATGGGGAAGATAATAAATATGCAAATATATTTATATCTATATAACTATTTCAAACTATTTTCACTTTTCTACATTCAAAGAAAGTAAGAAACTAAGATAAATGGTCTAGGGTTAGATGTTACCTGGATGAGGTCTGTGCACCATTATCCAGACGATTGAAGGGACTCTTCTTTGGCTGTGGAGGACGACACCTATAGAGAGAAAGACTAAACAAAGAGATTGTTAGATAGATGTAAGGTGGACTGCTAAGCAATGCTTGATCCCAAAAGTGTAAAGACTTCCTGGAAGGGTGTCAGTCCACTGCTTGATAAAGAAAATGTCTGATAATGAGAAATAATGGAAGACTAAGCAAAAGAAATAGAGAAGATGTGTACCTATGTGTTGCTATCGATCTTCCACAGTCACCGACGTCGATTAGGCTTCCGGTGTCAGTTGGTCAAGTCTACCAATGTCGAGTAGGCTGCCGACGTCAATGGGGGTAATAGTCTATGGACGGGTTTGAGGTTGTGTTTGTGGTTGATAGAAGGGGTCTGGGAGTTGAAAAGGGTCTGTGCAGGGTTGCAGGGTAGTAGACAGGGTCTTAGGAGGGACAAGGAGTAGAGGATAGTGGTCAAAAGGGGTCAAGTTAAGAGGAGGGATTTTTAGCCTCTCCAGGAAGAGTGTCTAATTGGTCTGGTTGATAGCTGGGTCTGGTCTGGAAATATGGCTTAGAAGCAATAAACATAAAACTGATTACAAATACATTCTAAGCTACTGGAATGAAAATACAGAGGAATACTTAGCTATTGCTTGCTGAAGGAGGAGTGTAGAAGACTGGTTGTTGATGTCACTATTGTAGAAGACTTCCTACAATGTACCTATAGCCTATGATGCTTGATGTACGTCTAGGAGAGAGAGAGAGAGAGAGAGAGAGAGAGAGAGAGAGAGAGAGAGAGAGAGAGAGGTTAAAGTGTAGGTGTAAGAGAGTTAGCATCTGGGGAAGAGAATGAGGATATGAGTGAGAGAATTAGGAGCTAGGGGGAGAGAATGTGCCTTTGGGGCTGTATTAAGTGATCGACGTCGGTGATCCCACCAGTGTCGGCCGATGGGTAACTAATGTCGATAGCTAGAAAAGGGGTAGAAAGGGCTAAAATTAGCCTTTTGCCCATTCTTTTGACTGCTGAGTTCAGGGGTCATGGGAAAATGGTCGAAGGTGAGTTAAATGGGTGTGGGAGAGAGGGGAAGAGTTGGAATGAGGTCATAAATTGGTCATAGGGTGATGGGAGGCATCCAAGGAGAGGGAATCCAAGGGGAGGATGATGTGAGGTGGGAAGGAGGAATTATTAATTTAAAATAGGTATTTTAAATTAATAAAACATAGGTTAGGCATGGTTAAGTTTGAAAGGGACCAAGAAGGAGAATGACCAAGGGTTAGACACGATTTCGGTGTCTACATTTTCCCCTTTTTGTCTTATTGGTTGTTCTTGATGAACTGCAAGACAAAAATAGGAGGTGGTTACCCTAGGTATGGGATGAGGTTGCTTTCATCTTGTTGGTTGTTTTGATGAACTGTAAGACAAAAATGAAAGTTGATTGCCTCGATTATGGGATGAGGTATTCCCCCTCAAAGTAGGAGTCGAGGGAAGGGAGCCTGATATTGGGTGTTGATTTGATAGAAAGTGGATGGATATGGTGAGGGTGAATGAGAATGCTGTAATAGTTGGGATTACGTGCATACCACTTCATGAGATGGTCAGGTCAAATTATCATGGGTCAAAAGTTGAGGAGTGCTAAAATTGAAATAACTAGGCCCCAACATTTAGTCGTAGCTAATTGGGTTATTCGATCCAAGCTGTAGCTCCAATGGTCGTCATGTGCCAAGTATCCTAGGCTTAGGAAGTGCTCTTGGAAAACATGAAAAAGGCCACAAGTAGTGGGGATCAACTTGCTCGTGATCCAATACTTGTGAGGGTCAAAGTGTGGGTTGCAAACAATTTTGCTAACCATTCATGAGATAGCATACATACAATCAAAAAAACTAAGGCAAAGTTGTCTTGGAAGTGGTCATGGTCGAAGGAGATAGGCATGATCTCCAAGGTCGTTGGTCGAGTCGAGGTTGAGATATAAGTAATCTCAAGTGACGGGTGTTGATAGATGGTCCATTAGATGGATGGATGAAGGAATGGCTGAGCTAACCTTAGAAGACCCCATGTCAACTGAGTGTTGCCTACATAGCCCCTATTTGAAGGGCCTCAGGCCGATGTAGTTCTCCCCAAAGGGGAGAAAGGGTCAAAGTGGTCGATAGTTGATGATTGGTTTGGTCATGGTCAAGGTCATGGTTAAAAGTAGAATGGTTTATCCATCAGGTAGATGAACAAACGGATGTGGCCGAGCTAACCCCAAAAGATGTCTTGTCATCTGAGTGCTGCCTACATAGCCCTTGTTGGAAGGGCCTCAGATCAATGTAGTTCAGGCTGGTTGAGAGGTCGATTTGGTCATGTCTAATGGATGATGAGGGTAAGATGATGTTATAGCCTTTTCCATATAATGGTGTATTCTGTAACATTGGTTAAGTTGTCTTTCATCCCTAGCAATTTTCCATAGTAGTAATGGTGTATGCTAAAAATGAATTGAGTAGATTTATTCTTCAGCAAGTAATGGTTTATGCTTAACATAAATTGAGTGGTTGATAGTTTCCATGTGTATTGGTCTCCATAAAAACTATGTGAAATGGACTATGTCATGTCGGTGGTCTGAAAATGTTTTGATTTGGTTGGTTTGGTTGGCAAATGATTTGGTTGAATTGTATGTGACCAAGATGTAAGAAGTGAAAGGCGTGTTGCTCTTTCATTGACAAGGACTATAATGATGGCATGGATAAGGGTTTTTGGAAACAAAAAGTCCCATTCATGCATTACGTCGTTGACCAGTTAGTTGTGTTAGAGAAGTAATCGAATCACTTGACGTTAAGTGAGCTCAAAATCCCTTGAGTATGTTGGGGTGATAGGTTTGATCATGTGATATGGATGGAAGGGGGAACCCTTTTTGGCAGGAACAACTTTTCCCATTTTATAGGTGACCCTGAGAATGACTATAGACAAGTCCATGACTTTAAAGTTTTGTCAGTCAGGTTTTTTTTTTTTTTTTGGGACAGACTGATCAATGCGAGAAGTCTACGAGGGGATGTTGTCTTGCTTTATGGTCATGTTGTGAAGTTGATCAATGCAGGAAGATTCTGATATAATGTTGTGTATGTAGAAAAATTTAGGCATAGCCATCCTTTGAGGGAGTGGTCTATATTCTGCGTTGTATGTTTAAAAGTCTTTGAATAGCTGTCCTTCAAAGGAGCAGTCTATCAATTACAGCAATTATGCAGCTATCCTTCGAGGGAGCAGTCTACATTTATAGTTTTATGACCTTGAAATATGAATCCCACTTTTATTTATATATATTTTTTTGACTGAATTTTTGGTCATGGACTTGACTATAGAGGTTTAGAGAGTTTCCCTTTTATTAGGACAAAACATTCATGCTTGACAAAAGGGGTGACTAATGTTTGCAGAGTTGAGGGTTGATAGGAATAGGAATGATGATGATGGGAGGTTGCTCAAGGGATCGAGCTCAAGTTAACCTTCAAGTGAATAATTACTTGACTAATAGTAGACTGGTTGAAGATACAAGGCATAAAGGGGCTTAGGTTCTAATAAAGTCCCTGACCCATGCTTGTGCATCATGATGCAAGGTCCGAGTCAATTAGGAGCAAACTTGCCGCATTTGCTTCATTCCAAATTGGTCACATGTTAAATATGATGAAGAATTTTGGTTGAGGTCATGATTAAAAAGGTTGGTTGACATTTGGTCAGTGTTTGGTCAATGTTGGACATGAAGTTGGTTGATATGTTGTTGGCATGTTTGGCTGGTTGATGTTTGGTCAATGTTGGTAAATGTTTTGGTCGAGCCTTGGTTGAGGCTTGGTCGATGGCTTGGTTGAAGTCAATGTTTGGTTGAGGTTGATAGTCAGGGTAAGGTTGAATTCCCCCAGTTGCTAGGGAGAATGTTTGACAGATTTAGTTGGAGAGGGTGAGATTCTGATCTGCCAGGTTGGAGGCAGGAATCTCAAAATCATGGATGTTGATAGAGGAAATGGTTGGTAATGATTTGATTAAAGTGGCTAATGGTTGGGGGTCATCAGGCTAGACCTCCATCGATTGTAAGGCTTGGATCAAAGTTTGATGATGCTGTGGAGAGTTTTGTATGAGATCATACAAAGACATCTTCACAGGGGTCGCGTGGTGAGATTGTTTCACCACAGAGTCAGGAATTGTCTTTGAGGATGTTGGTCGAGATGTACCCAAGACAGTAATCTTAGGTTTTGGTTGTGGTGAAGGCTTGGTAGATGGGGATGTCCAAGGGATAGAAACATGTCTTTTCCCTTTATCCTTTTGGGTTGGTGGGCTGGTGGTCAAGTTGACTGTGTTGATTTTGAATAATGGGGTTAAAGGTGGTGGAGGGACCATAGTCTAGTGTTGAGATCCTGATTTAGGTGATGATGTTTGTGAGGCATGTGATGGTGTCAAATATTTGGCAAAGGGGTAGTCAAGAGGATCCTTGATGAGAAGGGTATTCTTTTTTTGGTGTTGATGAATGACAGCTTTAAGAGCACAACAACGCTCAGTGTCATGTCCCGGTGTGTGATGATAGTGACAAAATTTAGTGTTGTCGAACTAAGATGGTCTTGATCTGAGAGTTGATGAGTGTGAAGGTGAGGAGGTATGAGAAGCATGGGATGATGTTGAAGGTTTGTTGATAATATGGTCAAGAAGAAGGGTGTCTTTATCCAAGCATTGGCGAATGACAACCTTGAGGGCACAATAATGCTTGGTGTCATGTCCCGGCATGCGATGATACACACAAAATTTAGTGTCATTGAACCAGGGTGGTTTTGGTCTGAGAGATTGGTATGATTTAAGAGGTGGAAGACTGATGTGAGAAGACTGCAATAATTGTCATAATAGCAAGGCATAAGAACCCGCCAATGGGTCTGCATGTTTTGTTGCAGTAAGGGTTGATGAATTTTATTTTGGAGGCATATGAGGCATTGGTCATTTTAGAGGAGATATATGTTTAATGGGTAAAGGGGATAATGGAGGCAATTTTCCTCTATGAGGTGTTGGAGTAGGAAACACTCCTATTAAGGTGGATGGATGTGGGCCCAAAATAGAAGGCAATGATGAAGGTGGGGGAGGAATTCTCCGGTGTGGTTTAGTGGCTTTCTTTGGTTTGGTTTGAGGGCCACTATTGTGCAAGGCAAGATTAGATATAGGGTGAACACCAAGAGATTTAATCTCTTTTGTCATGGTGGATGCATGTGTGAGTTTGGGTTTAGATGTGGATGGAGGTGAGTGAGATGTAGTGATTTCAGGCAAAAGGCAAGAGAAAAGCATCACTGAGTCTTCTTCGATCGAAGTGGGTGAAGAGACAGGGTCTTCTCTTGGTGGAGAATAAATTGGAGAATGTGACTCCTCAAGAGGATAGAGGGTAGGGATGATGGTGCCTTCTACTTGTGGTTGAGGAGTAGGAAGGGTATGATCCTCCATTAGTAGGAGGAAGGATGAAGGTGGGGCTAATGGGATTGGTATGGTCGAAGCATCCTCCAATATAAGAGAGGTCAATGGAGAACTAATAGGAGAAGAAGGCTCTTCTACCTATGGAGGAGGAATAGGAGATGAAAGCTCTTCTACTTGTGGAGGAGGTTGGTCAGGGACAAGAGGCGAGACCGTGTTGACCGTGCGTATATCATGCTCTTGGGAGCTGTCGGCCATGGTCTGGACATTATTTTAGCTAGGAGGATGGTTAGGAAAAGGTTGTTTAAAGATTTCCATGTTTTGATTGGGTGGCACGTTTGGGTTATCCAAAACAAGATCTCCCTTATCTATCATGTCTTGGAAAATGTTCTTGAAGGTTTGGCAGTTGTTTATGTCATGGCCTTGGACACAGTGATAGTGACAGAAGTCATTTTCCCTATACCATGTAGGGATGGCTTTTGAAGGGTTGAATTGAGGTGGTCAGATTGGAGGGAGATTGAGGACCCCCTGCTTGACAAGTTTATCCAAAATGGAAGCATATGATTCTCCTATAGGAGTATACTGACGCTATATGTACCATTGTTGGAATTGTTTGGTGATGCTTTCAGAGGTGGAAGGTTGAGGTTGGTCAGTCATTGTCAAGGATGGTGATCTAATGACCATAGTGTTTTCCACTCCTTTAGACTTGGAGTGGGAAGAAGAAGGTCTAGAAGAAGAAGGGTCATCAATTTTTACATTGGTATTATGCAATTTGACCATATTTTCTTCAATAGCGTAGAGTTCAAGATTTTGGGCCATGGTGAAAGCTTCGTCAAAAGTGCAGAATGTTTGAATGCGTAAGGTGGATGAGATGTGCATGGCACATGCTCGAGAGAAGATCTCAATGAGCTTGAGTTGAGGTAAAGGGAAGGAGAGTTGGTTGATTAAGCCTCTCTAATGGGCAATAAAATCGGCTATGGATTCATCATCAAATTGTTTGATAGAGTATAGGTCCGTGATTGAGACCTTTTTGGTGATGTTGATCGAAAAGTGGTCAAGAAAAATTTAGGCTAGCTGAGTGAATGAAAAGATAGAGTGACTGGTAAGGGAGTTATACCAATCGAGGGTAGGGCCAAAAAGTGACATGGGAAACGTGCGTAGCAATAATGCATCGTCATGTGCTATGAGATAACAAGCATGTCTGAATGCTCGTAGATGTTGCTGTGGGTATTCCTTACTCTAGAAGCGAGCAAACTTAGGAAGCTCCCACTGACTTGGATATGGTCAGATTGGGATGGAGGGATGGATGGGTTCATTGCAAATTTAGTCATATGAAAGGACATTACTTGAACCAGAAATGGAAGCCTCAAGACTAGACATTTTTGTCCATCAACATTGTGATTAGGTCAGTTGACGGATTGGTAGATGGGGTGCCCCCTAGGTTGTAAGGCACTTGTAAGGTGCTAGAAGAGGCGTATGACATAGTTGGTTGTGTTTGTATAGGCACAACGTATTGATGACTAGTCATAGGGACAGAAGTGGAAGCCAAGGGTAGTTGTGTCATGAAGGTAGAAGGCATAATTTGACTAGATACTGCCAAAGGTGGTTGCATTGGCAGCATTGGAAAAAGGGGAGGTAGACACTCTTACATTTATAGGTGTGAGAGTGTGCAGAGTTGAGACAATCAAGTTCTGGTATGATGTAGAACTTGGTTGAATTGCGTGTGGTTGAGGGGGTAATGAAACCCCAATGGAGGTTGGTCCAAAAATAGATGGGGAGGCCAAACTTTGCATATTGGCCATGGTCAGGTTAATGGTTGAGGCAATAGTCTGAGTCATAAAATGCTGGGTAGCAGATGGTGTTGATGTCATCACCGCTTCACTCGAAAGGTCTCGCATTTGATTTCTTGTGAGATAATGTTGGAGAGCCTTGACATTGTGGTCAAGGAGTCTCTCAAAGTTTGGGTCCCCTTCGGGGACAACTAAAGGTTGATTAGGAGTTGGTCAGGTAGGAGTTTGTTCGGTCTCTGAATGATACTCCATTAGAGGACTAGGCATAGATGGCAAAGGCGGGAGCAGTTGTTGCCTCGCGTGGTCAACAAGCATTTTGGTTTGACTGCATGTCAAAACCATTCAAGGCAAGAAGGGTCAGGTTCCAGAAACTATGTTTTTCAGTCTCAAAAAACTAGAATGGGTGTTGGACAGTAAAAAAGCTGGGTTTTAAGCTTGCTGTTTTGAGAAGAAAAATTTGGACAGTGATCGACGTCGATAGAAAAATTGATGCCGGTGAAACAGGTTGCCGATGTCGGTCAGAGAACTGATGCTGGTGAATAAAGTCTACCGATGTTAGTGGTAAAACTGATGTCAGTTACTATTTTTTCTAGAAACTTAGAAAATTTGAGAGTTTTTGGAAGAAATAAGAAAACGTCCTCACTAGCTCAAAAAAAATAGATAAAGACAGAAAAGAAGTTGAAGACAAGCAGACCCTAATGTTAATTCCTAAGAATAATTTTTAGAGTCTTGTTGGCTTATGCCTTAGAGTGTGTTTGGGAAGTTGGCTTTTAGAATGGGTCCTAGAAGAGGTAGTCTAAGGTTGGTTTCAGGTTAGTTTTAGTGCTCAAGAGTCTGTGTTAGGTTTTGTACATAGCCTGGTGTTAAGGAACAAGCTCCCCTCACTTCACGAGCCTAGTGATAAGCTGGTCTTACTTAGCCAGTATATACTTCCCCTAGATTTTATCCTCTACCAGAGAACAGAGTGGGCTTTCCCCTTGGTAGTGAAGTCCAAGTGGGATTGTCGGGACGGGTAAGGTATCCGCTAGGTGATGAAATCCTAATCAGACCTTTTTCAGGTGAGTTTAGATGTTCAATTTTGTGCAAGTGGTTTGGATGTGTAACATGAGTGGAATACGCTTTATTCATGACGCAATTTTAATTACTAGATGTGAGAGCTAAGTATGCATTCAAGAAGAAATGAAATGCAATGTATTTTAAGCCCAAATAGAAATGTGTGTTCGTATGCAGACAAGTGAGAAAGGGTTGAAGAGTATGACTTTGACTAGTCTAAGATGCAAGAAAGAAAGAAGGGTTCTTTTTAACTTTGCTGATAGTGTCATTTGGAAGAGATAGAGGAAAAGGATGCAAGAAGAGAACTAACGCACCTATATGAAAAGTTTGTTTTTTAGAAGAAAAAGAAATGAACCCAAGGAAAACTCCTAGGGTCCCACTAGGCATGCCAGAATGTTTCAAACTATTTTCGCTTTTCTACATTCAAAGAAAGTAAGAAACTAAGATAAATGGTCTAGGGTTATATGTTACCCAAATGAGGTCTACACACCATTATCCAGATGATTGAAGGGACTCGTCTTTGGCTGTGGAGGATGACACCTATAGAGAGAAAGACTAAATAAAGAGATTGTTAGATGGATTTAAGGTGGACTGCCAAGAAATGCTTGATCCCAAAAGTGCAAAGACTTCCTGGAAGGGTGTCAGTCCACTGATTGATAAAGAAAATGTCTGATAATGAGAAATAATGGAAGACTAAGCAAAATAAATAGAGAATATGTGTACCTGTGTGTTGCTATCAGTTTTCCACAGTCATCGATGTCAGTTAGGCTGCCAGTGTCAGTTGGTCAAGTCTGTCAATGTTGGTTAGGCTACCAACGTTAGTGGGGGTAGTAGTCTGTGGATGGGTCTGAGGTTGTGTCTGTGGTTGACAGAAGGGGTCTGGGAGTCTGAAAGGGTCTGTGTAGGGTTGTAGGGCAGTAGACAGGGTCTTAGGAGGGATAAGGAGTAGAGGATAGTGGTCAAAAGGGGTCAGGTTAAGAGGAGGGATTTTTAGCCTCTCCAAGAAGAGTGTCTGATTGGTTTGGTTGATAGCTGAGTCTGGTCTGGAAATATGGCTTAGAAACAATAAACATAAAATTGATTACAAATACATTCTAAGCTACTGGAATGAAAAGACAGAGGAATACTTAGCTATTGCTTGTTGAAGGAGTGTAGAAGACTGGTTGCTGATGCCGCTATTGTAGAAGACTTCTTGTAATGTACCTATAGCCTGTGATGCTTGCTGTACATCTAGGAGAGAGAGAGAGAGAGAGAGAGAGAGAGAGAGAGAGAGAGGTTGAAGTGCAGGTGCAAGAGAGTTAGCGTTTGGGGAAGAGAATGAGGATCCAAGTAGGAGAATCAAGAGCCAGGGGGAGAGAATGCACCTTCGGGGCTGTCTTAAGCGATCGACGTCGGTGATCCTGCTAGCATCGGTCAATGAGTAACCGACATTAGCAGCTAGAAAAGGGGTAGAAAGGGATAAAATTAGCCTTTTGCCCATTCTTTTGACTGTCGAGTTCAGGGGTCATGGGAAAATGGTCGAAGGCGGGTTAAATGGGCGTGGGAGAGAGGGGAAGAGTTGGAATGAGGTCATAAATTGGTCATAGGGTGATGGGAGGCATCCAAGGAGAGGGAATCCAAGGGGAGGATGATGTGAGGTGGTAAGGAGGAATTATTAATTTAAAATAGGTATTTTAAATTAATAAAACATAGGTTAGGCATGGTTAAGTTCGAAAGGGACCAAGAAGGAGAATGACCAAGGGTTAGACATGATTTCGGTGTCTACAATAACATATAAATAATCTAAGTAAGGAGAGATACAATTCAAATTTATTAGTTCTATAATATCTACTTATCAAAATATGAAGGGCTATAAGAATATACTTAGCTTGTTGAAGTGAACCCACCATACCTCAATCCCTCCCTTGGCCAATGGTGCCTTTAAATTGGTTATTGTGGCTTGTAAGTATCATAAAGATAAATCAAATATAAGATATAATACTTCACCTATGGATCCAAGACATCCACAAGATAAGTGCTACTTCTCCAAGGCAAAAAAAATAATCAATGAAACCTCCTATTGATTGTATAAGCATATTTATGAGTAGTAATGATGTGTGATTGAATGATCCTATATTTAGAAATGAAATTAAGGGTAATTTATATCCATATATTGACCCTAAACATTCATAGTAATTTAGCCACTAAAGTTGGCCCGATCGACTCTATTAACTAGTAAATAGAGTCATTAGGTCTCAAACTATGTGGATTTAGGCCAATAGAGTTTTGTAATGTGCACTAAACCCAAAATGGCTTTAACCCAGTTGAAAAACTAGGAAAAGTGATTAAAATGGGGTTCTGTTTAGGTAGGGGCTATTTTGGATGGTTATTTACATAGGTTAGTGTATATATAGATTTGTGATGGTTTTAGGTGGCAGTATAGGGGACAATAATCTTACGAAGCACCAAATATCTACCAATACCTTTCCAATGCACCCTTTAACACATGCACCTAGAGATATTGAGATTAGATGGGTTGCTTCAAGAGATAAATCATCAATAATTGATAAAGTTTAAAAATATTACGTGTCTATAAAATCTACTACTATCTTTGAAAAAAATATCACTCTTCACTACAAAATTACCACCTAGGTTTCAAAACTACTGTAGTAATTCCATATTAAATGGGTATTAATTTTATAACATTTTGTAGTGGTTTCATCATTAAATCTAGTAATTACATAACTTCCCCTATAAAATGGGGTGGTTATGTCACCTTATCCCCATCTTCATAAATTAAGTTTTCAGACTCAAGTTTTGAGGTGTTTTACATGCTTATTATCATGTTTATTGATATTTCCACCTTATGTTTGCTTCCATGCTAGACCAAATTACTCCCTCTTCTATTTTTAATCATTCTGAGTATCTATTAAGTCTATTCCTATTTTAACTCAGTTAAAGCCCTTCATGTAGCCCCTATTTCTATTTTACAAGTATTCCAATTTTGGCTTGATTTTAGATCCAAAATAATTTCATTAGACCTTGCAATTTTGAATATTTATATATCCACATCTTTCTACCATTTCTTTGGAGTTCTACCTCTATTATTTTCATGATTGACTATACCATTACAAGCAAGGAAGTGCCATTGGTTTTGTAACCCAATATTTGTAAATAATAGAATCAACCAAACACATATCAACCTCTCTTTGTTTGAAACTGTCTCTCTTCTTCCTCCCCATTTTTTATAGTTATTGGTTCATCCTCATTTTTATAGGTTATTGAAACATTTTCCTAAATAAAGGAGTTAGCATACTAAGGACTACAAAAACACATGTTACATATTTTTAGCTAATCTTTTAATTGATTAGGTTGGAAGATTTTTTTATTTTAGTTTATTTATTTTTATATAGATTAAATTAGTTAAGTTAATATTTGATTATATTATATTTATACTCCAATAAATCAAATTTGATAGGAAAATGAATAGTTTTATTTTCTAATCTTTACGAAAAAAATAATAGCTAGTCTCTTTATTTGTTTGAATTCATTATATTCATTCATAGTATATAATATAATATATAAATATTAGGTGAATATTATAATAATTCAAACATATTTGTATTTATTTAATAAATAAATTTACAGTCTTGAAACAAATTCTTTCATTCACACACATACACACTGGTGACTAGAAAACCCTACATCAACTTGGGTAGATTAAAGAAATTGATTTAATACTAATTTATTTTGTTTTAAAAAGGTAATAAAGTTGTTTTTATTCATATAAAAATAATAATTTAAACAATCAATCTATTCAAAAAATATTTTTTTCATTTCTAGTGTGCATTCAATCTAGGAATATTTGAAAGTTTATTCTAGCTTGCGTATGAGAAAAAGAAGTGTTAAGAGATTAATATTTTTTTAATAATATAAAACTTTTATTAAATAATTTTTATATTGGTAAAACTTTAATTTTTCACATATATAAATTCATACATAATTCAAATAAAATCACAAAAAGAAAATCTAGGTTGCATCTAGAAAAAGTTTTAGAAATTGGCATTTTTTCATAGTTAGAGTAGCTCTCTCTCTCTCTCTCTCTCTCTCTCTCTCTCTCTCTCTCTCTCTCTCTCTCTCTCTCTCTCTCTCTCTCTCTCTCTCTCTCTCTCTCTCTCTCTCTCTCTCTCTCTCTCTCTCTCAATATATATATATTAAAAAATAAGTGGTTTTTGTTCAATTTAATTATGATTATAATTATTTAATTTTAAGAAGTAGTCACTTTTCATTTCTTGTCAAAAATTCATTAAAATAAAATAAACTAAAAACATTGCCAAAGACTTACCAACGTGTGCAAGCCTCACAATTAATACCTTTTATAAAAACATATAAATTCCATTAAAACACTCATTTACCAATAAATATCATATTTTTATGCTTTTCCTAGTATCCTTTGGATGACACTTCTCAAAACACTAAGTCTTTTTCTTAGTGTTAGATCCCCTAGTCCCACAATCAATACATAGTCATAAATTAGTGCCAAATTAAGATTTGAAGATTTATATGCTACACTTATTCCAAAACTCATAATAAATTTTCTTAGTTCCCTATAATAAAAATATAAAATTCCTAATCCACCCTTCATTATCCTCCCCAAAATTGAAGTTACCAATTTAATGTGATTTAAGACTAGATCCTCACCTTCACTCCCATTATTTTAATTGGGTCAAGCCTCATCATACATCATTCACATTTTTCAATGACATTGCATATTTATAATCAACCTAATAGAATATATTTCATCCATCGAGTCTTTCAATCTAACTATCCCCATTTCACCAATCCTAATATTAATCAAGAGCTTCACCTCCTTGTTATATCAGACATCGAAGAACCTTAGAGTTTTGTTTCCACATAGTTAAACTCTATTAAAAATAAACACATCATTTATTATGCATTTTATTTTAGTCAAAATAAACCCTTACCACAACCCATTTCAAATCCCATTCCACTAAATAATTAGCTAAATCCATAGCTCCATCTATCACCCATCCGTTATACAACTATCTTGGACCAACCTCGGGAAGTCAAGTACATAATTTCGAGTGTGTTATTCAAATTTATATAGGGTCTTTACCTTGGTAATAATAATAATCAGATTCATAAATAGGGATATCATCATGGGGTGGGTGTTAAAGGTAATAAGATTAGGATATTCATAGGGATCATATTAAATCTAAGAACCATATCCACTCCTACTAGAAGTTTCATCATAAGTGGTAAATTTACCATTAAGATACTCAATGATGTTATAAAAAGTGATATAATTAATATTATTATAAGTATAATCATAAATTGGAAGATAAATATGAGTGTAATAATCATAATAATCATTTTTAAGAAGGGGAGGGCCATATGGATAATATTATGGTTCCACTATAGGTATCATCATAAGTGGGGAGATCATCATTGGGATCCTCAGCCATGAGAAAAGGTATGGGACAATTACACCATGAAGATATACCTTAAATTTTGTCCTTGAAAATTTTATATGAAAAAGGATTGGCTATAGTAAATTTATGGCATTTGCCTAGCCAATACAGTCAATTACTAAGTCTAGAAAAAATATTGTATTAGTTGGGCCAATATAGTTTGGCAAAAATGTGGCACTAGTGGATGTTGAGAAAAATATGATTATATAAGATAGGTTGATGTATTTTGGAATTCACATATTGGTATTAGTATGGTCAATACAATTGTAATAAAGTATGAAAACTATATGAGGTTGGCTGATGTAGTTTTCTAAAGGCTTAAAATACTTTTTTCTAATAATATAAAAATAAAAACATGAACCTGATTCAACCAAAGGTTGAATAATATTCATGTTAGGCTCACTAAAATTCATACATGGGATAATATTAACATTAAAATATCTTATATAAATAGGATTAGACTTGGATAAGGGTGATTAAATGGATACCATGATACTTAGTCATTTTAAGTAATGACTAATAAAATTAACATATATAGTATAAGGTTGCCTATGTTGCAAATGCCAAGAGGAAAAAGTTAAAATCCTAAGCATATGACATAAGGAGATATATGTAACTAGACTTATATGAAATTAAATGATTTCAAATAATCAATGTAATTATTTATGTAAGTAAATTAAATTAAACTGAGGGGAAGGTTAGAACATTCATAAAAGGTAAGGTTCTATGGTTAACCAAATGGGGTTCTAGGTGACCTAAAATGGAATATATTACATATAATAACTCTTATAGGTACACAAATATTAGGTGTATATATAAATTAGAAAAGGATGTACACACATTCATTCACTAAATAATAAGCATCATCTATCTACTAATTAAATAAAGGAAATAATGTAGGGTTAGAAATACTTACATTGATGTGGACATGTCAAGCCATAATCTCCCCCATGCATCAAGTGGATATTTGAAATATATGTTGTGGATTGAACACTTAAAATTGTGTGTGTGTGTGTGTGTGTGTGTGTGTGTGTGTGTGTGTGAATATGTATATATATATATATATATATGTGTATATGTATATGTATATATATATATATATATATATATATATATATATATATATATATATATATATATATATATATATAGACACACACACACACACACACACACACACACACACACACACAAAGTTTGGGGTTCCATAAATTATGACATGTCATTTATTCAAATCCTTTTATTGAGTTTTAAAGGCTACCACAAAACAAGATTCCTTCAAGATAAGGTTCTAGACACAAAATCCTATAAGTATGACTTAGGGTAGAAGTTAAAGTGAAATAAAATAAAATAGAGTATATATGATACGATTTAATGAAATATGGACCTGTGTGTGTGTGTGTGTGTGTGTGTGTGTGTGTGTGTGTGTGTGTGTGTGTGTGTGTGTGTGTGTGTGTGTGTGTGTGTGTGTGTGTGTGTGTGTGTGTGTGTGTGTGTGTGTGTGTGTGTGTGTGTGTGTGTGTGTGTGTGTGTGTATGTCTATGTGTATGTCTATGTGTATGTCTATGTGTATGTCTATGTGTATGTCTATGTGTATGTGTATGTGTATGTGTATGTGTGTGTCTATATATATATATATATATATATATATATATATCCAATACTAAAAACCAACCCTAATCACTAAGTCGATGGTATCAACTTGGTTGATAAAGTTGAGAGAAGTCAGATAACATAAAATGGTATAAAATAAGAAGATATAATAAAAATGTTAGAAAATATGCTCCAAAAAACATTAAGTTTTAAAATAGATTAAGATTATGGAAAATACACTAAAAATATGGTATTAGCCTAGTTTATGCCATATGATATATAAAAAATGATAGAACTATATGAGGATATAATGTAAGGAGGTTAATGTCGATACAAACTTAATAAGCTAGATTAGTGGTATGAATGATATTATCAGGACATAAATAGAAAAATATATCAAAAATTAGTAAAATATTGCTTACCCCTTTTTTGTCTCAGCATATAAGGTGTGCACTTAGGGAGATTAATTCTAGATATGTCACTGCAAGAGAAAGCATCAGTAAATGATAAAGTGAAAAATGTTATGTGTATATACATCCATTTTTTTGAAGTGCCATCTAATTATTAAATTAATAAATTTTATTTTCATGCATTTATTCTATCTATTATGGTCCCATCCATTTAATGAGGATATTATTATTCTTCATTTTCTGATTCCAAGAATCATACACCATGGCCAAGTCACTTTAATGAAATGGAAACCACTTCATATTATAATCAAAGTACTTATTTTTCCTCATATTTTAATTTAAAATGGTATAATTTTTTATTTATTTTATTTCTTATAGGATAATAATATGCACTAACCTATCACTTATAGAATCACCATAATCAATCCTATCATTAGAAAAAAAACTATTAATGTTAGAACATTAAACTAAATGGAAAGAAAAAAATTAATACCATAGGATAGATGAAAAGGAGGATAACCTACTATTGATTCTGATGTGGCCCTATATTCCCATAATTCTACATGACTCCACTTGTCATATGTATGTACCTATAAAGCTATATCTTTGGCAAGAGTATATCACAAATCATGATTTTTTCAATTAACCTATCCATTCACAATTGAATTATATATTTTTAAATTTATATGTTTGATGGAAAACCTATCTAATAATTATTTAACCACTTCATTTAATAATTAACTACATTTATCTATAAAATTTTATAGCATATATCCAAACCTTGTGATAATGTATTGATAGGTGAATGATGACACTTCATACATAGAAGTTGTTTTTATATTATCACCTTAACCAATTTAGTCAAGTAGTTTGTGGAAACCAAAATGTAATTGTTTATTTTAAAATTATAACAAAAAATTATTCCCCACTTTTGAAATGGACCAAGTGTAACATTTAACATAAAGGTGCCAATAAGTCTTGTGATTCTCGTGTGATTGAAAAATATCACATGCCTTATAATAATAAAAATAAACCTTGAAAGGCTTTGGTAAATTATAACCTACCTCATTGAATCTCAATATTGTTATATTCACACAAAATTTACCTTATTACATTGTGAAACTCATCAATCAACTCATTTCCCTTATCTTGTCTAATTATTCTTTGATATTTTCCATCATCTCTTACTTGATATAAGAATCCACATGCAATTTAATATGAAATACTTTTTTTAGGTATCTTCCTATTAATATTTTCAATATCACCATAATGGAATTTAAAATCACTCAAATATTATGATATATCTACATACTCATGTATAACTACATCGGTTTATAATAAAGTTGCATTTTTAAATTCATTGTCATCACAAGATAAACCCATACCATTATAGGCTTGATAAAGTGCATATGAATTGACATGATTATTTATTAACATATCCAAAGTTTTAAATTCATATTTTAGAAGTAAAACTATACATATTTACATCCTTTGTGATGTGTTAGGCTTATTTACAATTTATTTTAGAACTTAATGATTTATTATGACTATAAACATTTTCCATAGGAAATATCTCCTCATTTATTCATAAAAAATATGATAGATAGAGTTTTACTCCCAATTAAAATATATTTTAGTTCTACATTTCTCATTTTATTTATACCAAATTAGATTAGATCATTTACATATTAATCCATTTGGCTTAGAGTTCTCTCAAGTGTTACATCTGAAGCATCAATATACACATTGAACATCTTATTCCAATTTTTATTCTTTATAATAGGTGATGTTACCAAGGATTGATTAAGCTACTCAAAATATTTGAGTGCCTTTTCCCATGGTTCATTGGGAACATATTTATTTAAGAACTGATTTAATAGTCATTAATTTTTTGAAAATTTACCCATCAACCTTTTATAATAGCTAAAATTTCCCAAGAATGATCTGAGCTTAATTATGTTATTGATAATTGTAAATTTATTAATCTCTAAAACCATATCTATATTAGCACTAATATAATATCCACATAGTAAAGGTGATCCATATTTCTCCCTTGTATGCAAAATTCATCAAGAAATAACTTTATGATGCTTCCAATGTAAGGTTCAAACACCATATTCATAAAGCACTGAAAGGTTACAGGTGCATTACATAATACAAATGGCATAAATATATAATAAAATGTTCCAAAAGGAGTTAATAAAATACACTTTATCTAATCTTTATTATTTATATGATCTTGGTTGTGCCACTATAGCCATCACCAAAAGTTATAATACTTGTTACTAGCTACCTCATCCATGATATGATATGAGAAAGGAAGAGGGTATTGGTCCTTATTTTCATGTTTTTGAGCTTTATGTAGTTAATTAAAATATAAAAATTCTAATTATTATTATTTGTAACCAAAATTGGAGAGACTCATTTTGAGATGTCTATTGGGAGGATAAATACTAAAACAATAAGCTTGACCATCTCTTCTCTGGTTGACTTAGAAAAATTAGTACTCATTTTATAATTAATTTTATTAAATAGTCTTGCATCATAAAATAATTTAGTAGAGTGATATACTAACCTTACTTGGTGAAGATCCTAATAATAAAAAGTGAAGAGATGCATGCACTCTTAATTTTTTTGAAAATAGTCTTCCCTTTATTCCTCCTCTATGTCATCTCTAATTTTTAGTTGTTGAATCCACTCTTACAACTATTCCTCATTGAATTTATTAGGTGCATAGACATGTGAGGTTAAAATTATAATGTTTAATGACAATTCCAAGTCACCCTCTTCATAATCAATGTACACATCACTAATAATATAATAATCATATGATGTTTAGTTATCACTTTCATTGCATAAATTCACAGGTTTCATAATATTACTTTAAGGAATAACATTTGTTTTAACCTTCCTAAAGTATTATTAACCCATCACTATATTAATTCATTGCATGAAATATTCTCAACCATGGCCTCCTTAACAACATTGGGTATGTAATATTTCAATAATTTATTAGTTGAAATTAAATTCAATGTGTAAATCCCATGACATGAATTTATACATATTACACAATACCTTATAAGTTTTTTTTTCATTTATTTAAAGATATTATAATTAATGATAAAGGTAGATAAAATTTTAAAAATAACATGTTCATTATTGATTTATTCATAACATTGAATACAAATCCACCATAAACTACAACATCATGAATAGATATACCATTGCATAATAGCTCAAATTTTAGAGCATATGGATCCACTTCTACCTCCATAACTGGGACTTAAACCTATTTATTACATAAGAAACAAGTCTAATTTAAAAATACCTCCTCTTTTATGAAGGTAATAAAAAATATATCGATATGTGATATTGAATGTATGATTAGATAGGTCTTTAGGAATGGATTATGGTGATTTGCTCTACAAGATTATAAAATCTTGCACACCTTAATTTATTCTCCTATTTTTTGTATTAGAAATTTTTTTAATTTGTTAGGCTTCATAAACTATCTTAAGTGTCTCTTTCCTTTGTTTATCTTTGTCACTAACACATCTACTTGATCATTTTCACTTCTATCCACTAGATAATTCACATTAACATGTTTTTTACCCTTACCATTATCTTTTTTATTAGAGGGATATTCTAATTTGGATAGTTAGACTTATAATATCCTTTTTACCTAAACTCTTGAAATACAATTTCATACAGATTTCATCTTGGAATTTTTTATTTTTCTTTGGAGTATTGGGAAAACAAATCCTTCCCTTGAAGAATATTTATAGCTGATTGATCAATTTTATTAGTTAAATCATCAAACTCACTTGATGTAACTGAAGAGGGAGAACTTATTATTGTTAATGGATGTGGTTCCTAATCCAAGGATGTCGGTGCAACCTCAACCTTTGTATATACTTATTTTAATTCCTCCTCCATACTTTCTTCTTGTCTCTTATATTTGTATTTTTAGAAGGTTCATTGGCCAATCATACTTAATATATTTATTTATTTATAGCTTCATCCCTTGGATGAAGGGCTTGCATAAAATTTTTCCCACTCTAGTCATTAATACTTTTACCAATCCTTATTTTTGGCTATAGCTATTATGTTTCATTCTTATATACAAAATGATTTCATGGTAATCCCAAATATTCTCATTTTCTCCATGGTCCAACATTATGATGTCTATCATGAGATTCAAATATTTTTTTGGGTACCAAATTTAAAAAATATATATATCATGAGGTAAATCCAATGAGTTTTTTACAATATTATATAATGTCTCAAACCACCTAATTTTTGAGCCATCCAATGTAGGATGAAATTATGCCCAATATTTCCTTATTATAAGCCCCTTATAAATTCAAGATATTTTGAATTCTTGAATATAGGAAATAACATCTTATTAGATTGGGATAAAAATAATTAACCATCAGTATCCATCAAAAATAGTTAGGGATTTCTATATTAAAAAAAATTTACAGCAATTTTCAATTCAATCTAGCCCTACCCAAGTGCTTAACATAATAATTTTCATAGTAAGATAACCGCTCAAAATTACTTAACCAAAGGTATAACAATAAATGACTTGATTTTATTTTATTTTTTTACAATTTTTTTTTTCTTTTTATAATAGTGGTGAATAAAATAATAACCATTTTAAAAACTAAAAATACCATGGTAAAAATTATAATTACTATAATAAACACTATTCATAGTAAAAAATGAAATGACTATAATAAAAAGTAAATTTAATTTTGTAATAAATATTCATAGTAAAAACTAAAATGACCATGATGAAAACTGAAATTACTATGGTAAATTGTATGAATGGTTTACATGATCCTACCATAGTAATAATATACTAACTAAAGGAATCATTTTTTAGTATAAAAATAAGGTTATCACAATAGCAACTACATATTGATTGAATCAAAATATGAGATCTACCACCACCAATGAATGCTCCTAGAAATAATACCAAAATGTTGATTTAATTCAAAATTAAATAAATATTTCACTATGAACTTATTTGATATAATTTTATTATAAATTCACAACTTTAAATGTGATGATGTGAATTTGGAAATAATTCAATGGACACAATACATGCATATAATCAAAATAGTAAAAATAGATTAAATAGGAATGAAATACAAAAAAAAATGTATTCATATATAAAAATATGTTATAATATCTACTTAAAAGGTGGACTTGGATTCCACCAAATATTACCACCTCCACATGGATTCCTTTCACTAGTCATTCTAATATCCTTCATGTGATTTTTTTTTTTAGACAACCTAATTTATTCCATTACACTAAAATTATATGACTCTAGGATTATCCAACTATATATATGTGGTATCATTATGTGCATGTGATGGTAGTAGGCATCCTTTTACATAATATCAAGGCCTTCCTAAAATTATCCTAATATGAGATAAAAAAAAATTATTCTAAAAATATAGAATGCATATTTCAAATTACATAATCACACATATGATTAACACATGAAATGGATTTAACACTTAGGATAGGATTATATTTTGATATGGCACAATTAACCAATAATAAATTATCATAGTATTCCTATCTACTCACATTTTCTTAGAATTTATATTAAGAATATACTAAATATTTCAAAATATATAACATCACTCTTTTAGAATCATTAAAATGTGAAATTAATTATTTTATTGACCTACTTTCCATGAAATGGATACTTTGATATTACCATGACCATTCACTAAAAATATTTAATTTTTAGTAGTGACCATTATTTTCACAATATTACCCTAAACTACTCAAACATTACCATGTAATATTTAATATTTACTTTAACAAATTCTATAGTCTGTGTCATTATCCCTTAGTGGGTGTTGATAAATTCTAGTGTATGTTTTAGATTATGGTAAAAGCAAGTTTTGAAGGGACCCCAAAACCCTTTAACAGAATCAAAAAAGATAAAGCATTAACAACCACCAGGAAAAGTAGTCCTGAAACCTACTGAAGAGCATCATCAAAATCAAGTTTTATAGGGACTTGAAACCACAAACATAGTCCAATAAAAGTACCCAGGTTTTACAAGGACCTGGAACCTCAAATAAAGTGTAAGACCAAGAACCAAGAAACATGACCAAAAATAAGAACCAGTTACAACAACCAGTAATAAGGACCTAAATAGGAACAAAACCAACAAAGAAGACCCTAAGCTTCTATTGCAGTTCCATGATCATCTTAACAGCCTCCTTCCCAATCGTAGCAGTATCATGGATGGAGTTAGCAGTCGAAGTAGCAACAGCTTGCAAGGCTTTCTTCCTCGAACTCTGCCTTGTCCTCTTACTTAGACCCTCTGAGGATATTATTTATTCATTTGCTCTTTTACCAAGGCTAGCTGTAGTAGCACAAATGGTTGATGTTACCTACTCCATCTTTGTTCCACTTTCTTTAATGAGCATTCTAAGATTATGCTCATAATCTTTAAGTTTTTTTGGGATATCTCCCATTTGCACCTCCAAGTGGTTGATTATGGCCCGATTAACATCCTAATTGTGTTGCATTATTTCCACTTTCTTCTTCAACCCCATTATTTCATTATAGATCCAAGAATCAACTTGGAGAATAGAGTCGGCATTGAACTTGGCAGAATAGAGTCGGCATTGAAATTCTAGTGTATGTTACTACTAGTTAAGATTTACATATAATTATTTATAAATTTTTCACTCATGATATGAAATTTTAAAGGGAAAATTTTGGTTTTAAAAAGACCCTTGAGGTTTGATGTAATGATCTAAATGATAATAAACTCCTTTAATGTTTTTTAAACATTTCTACAACCCAAGACATATTTGGCTTGTCTAATAAAAAAATAATGGCTCAAAAAAAAAATGTGCACTATAGGTTAGAGAGGATGATCAATGAGAAAGATCAACCTCAAAATAGGGTAATGAATATAATTTAAAGTTTAAATAAGTTGCAACCAAATTAATCTATTACTATTCATTTGAGAGAGTTTTTTATAGAGGGGAAAATTACATGTGCTTGAAAGAGACATGTTTCAATTTAAAAGATTTGATGGAAATAATTTTTTTGTTCATATTGATAAATTATTCAAACCTCCTTAAAAATTTTGTTCCTTATTATAAAAAATTATTAAAGAATGGCTTACTTAATAATTATTATAAATTAGCATTTATGTTATATATGTTAGATTAAAATATATCCAAAGGAGGTGAAGGTCAATATGTGTAATTAATTATAATACTAAAAACCCTAGTTGGAATATATAGTTTATTTTTATGCCTTTATTTATAATGATACTCAAAAGGTGATACAAGTACCTTAAAATTTTCAAAAATGTCATAGTTTTATTTCAAATCTATTTAGTTCATTAGTGCCATAATTTGGGAAGGAAAAAGTATGTTTATTATCTTAGAGGGCCTAAGAAAGGACCCTTGTTACAAACATAATTGTCGATCTAAATTGACCTTTTTTCAATCATTAATGGGGGTGTATAAATAGATCCATGATAATATTTTGAAAGGAAAAACTTGAAAGAATCATATAAATTAAATGTTATCATTAATGTAGGTGAAAATCAATGAAGAAAACTATAGATACTATGGAATTTTATGTGGCAGATGTCTATCAAATGGCATTATATAAATATTTTTGGATTCCATAAAGTAGTTATATAATTATAGAGTTATTTTTATAAATGGATAGTTTTGGAAAGTATATGGTAATTTTAGATTATAGAAAAAAAGGTAAAATATTATCATAATAATTTAAAACATTTAAAGAACCAAATAAAAATAGATATAATTCAATAATTGATACATTTTTTAGGGCATGATGGAAACTATATTCTTATTATAATCATTTTTTTAAATTTATATCCAATATTCAATCCTCAAGATGTTTAATAAGGACATTGCATTGTTGAATCTACCTCTATTATCAAAATAAAACTTTAAAAAGTATGGGATTTTTTTTTTTTTAATGTTTTTTAATTGAGAGGAGAAATTTATTTTTTAAAAGTTATGAGTGTATAGAGATTAAAAAAAATTTAAGTGACCACATACATCAAAATACTATTAATTATTGAAAATTAGAAAAATGGCACAATGAATACATCATAAGTTTTTATGTAGAATACTGATTTAACTTTTTAGGGTTATGGATTTTAAGCCCTATGTTATTAAAGGTATAAATATAATAAATTAGGGTATAAATATGAAATAAATATGACCAATTATTTTTAATATAATTAACTTAATTTGACCTTTATAAAAATATCAATAAATAATGTAAACAAGTACTTATCTAGAAATTAACTGAGACAAGAGATCTAGAGGCTAAAAATTGGGATAGGAGCTATTCTAAGTGTAGGGAACACGGTTTATGTGTCAAAACCATTCCAAGATAGTATTAACCTAATTATAAAATAACACCATATGGTACTAGTGTCTCTATTTTGGTGCTAGGATCCTCTATGTATAATTGTTTTGAGCTTCTAAGTTCACCTTTGTTTGGGTCTACCAAGTATATTCTTGTGTGAACAAGTTATGGTTCCTTGTATTTGATCTATTTTACTCATTTTATATGAAAACCCTAAACCTCTATGTTTTTAAGGCATCGAGTTGGCACAAGTATTAAAGTGTGTTTCTAATGGGGTAGGCTAGACATCTTCAACACCCCACTATGATGAGAGTTTCATGCATACCAATACTCTGAAGAGGAATCAAGCCCAATTTAGTTATCCCTACCTAATTATTGGTGTAAGTGAAAGTGAAACTAGTATAAATGTTAGTTTAAGTGCTTTGAATTTTATTGAGACTGTAAACTTGAGTAATCTAAGCTTAGGAATGTTGTATATGGTTGTATATAAAATTAAGTTAGAATAAGGATTGATGACCTTGATTATGGATAAATTATTATAATTTGGTTTGTGTAATTTACATATAATTTCCATCTACTATATAAAGGAATAAAAATTCATGTATATATATTATTCTAGTGTTTGTGTGGGTTGTAAATAGGTCTAGGCTAACCCTAGGTGGTTTGTCATTTGAAAATATATTTTTTGGTAAAAATATAGGAAAAGGACAATACCACCCAAACTGGGACACTAGAACCATGGGGTGCTACTATCCAAGTTATGGTGCTAGTGTCTAGGTGGAAGAACATGAGGCACTATGGGCTAGGATGTTAAAATAAGGGTTTATGATTATCTAGGGATGTTTAGAGATTTATGTCACTTGCATGAAGGTTAGATAAGTGTCTAGATAGGATTTAAGATAGGTCTATGCCTAATTTAGGGATGGGTGGTCTCAAGTAACACTAACAACACTCAAGTTCATTTTTAAATGATTAAATTCCCCCTCCCTCCCTTATTATAGAAATGTAGCAAAGAAAAATGACTAGGATAAAGGAAAAAAAGTGTACCTAAACTTACCTAAGAGGTGAAGATCATGAATCTATATTTGAGTATGTGAAGCACGATCCATTACATATCTTGAAAATGAAACATGCATAGATCATTCCTTAATTAAGAGATATCAAAATCAAAGGAAAAATTGAGTAAAGATATAAGAGAGATGAAATGAATGAATACACCTCACTTGGTATACAAACCAATGCATAAACCTAGTAAAAACCTATGTGTGTGCATGCAGATAATGATCAATAGATGAATAACTTGGACTGAGATAATGGATTACTCAAATTTCATGTGTGGGTGGCTCAAAAACTCAATCCAATTTTAACTCCAACATTTCCCACCCTTGCTTGGTATATCATGACCTATGAATATCTTAGATTGGACTGATAGGGTGTTAAACCCCCTCACATAGGTGTCTCAATAACTCAAGTAGATTATGACTCCATCATTGCCTACCCATGTGTACTAGATGCATCTAAAACTAAAACTATGTAATGTAACTAAATATTTGTAACTATAATTAGAATTGTATATGTTAGCTTTGTGGCTACTTGAAAGTCTAGAATGTAAAATGGCTCTAGGCCACTCAAGAATATTAGGTGGCTCTAGGCCACTCAAGAATGCCAACCACTATAGATGGAGTAAGGAATAAATTTATTGTGTATCTTGGAACATGGTATCTAATGTGTGTAATGTAGATAATGACATGGAGTTTGTGATTCCATTTGATAAACTAGTGTATAAGTGAGTATATATAAATAGTGTGTCACACGCATTTCCCCAAATCTAATATATGAGTATGTGGATTCTAGAATGAAAATAATAATCTATATCTAAGTATCTGAATTGAAATAGGAATGATCACACCACACATTATTCCCTTAATTTGAGAAAATTGGTATGAATCTGAGCTAAAACAAGCAAAAATTGGTAATTTATAACTAAGCCTATGAAAACCTAAAATGTACCTATTGCAATTTTTTGGCCAATCTATAATTTTCTAAAATTAAGGTTACTAGATAGTAGCGCCATATCTCATAAAATAGTGTTGGTGGCACTAGTGTCCTAAATTAGGTGTTAATGTCAAATTATTTTGATTTTTATGTAACTTAAATTGGTCTCTATGTCACTATTTCCCACTATGTTTTCCTAAAACTAATTTCTATATTATGTGTTTGTGTGTTGAAAATTGTATGTTGAGTGTATTCAAATAGCCTGATCTCTATGACAAAACCCTGTGAATTCCCCCTCTTTTGAGGGGATTTGTTGAACCTATGAAATAACTAACCTTAAAATAAGAATCTCTAAAAAATGTGTGTTAGCTGGAGCATATATGATATCTACGTAATAAACCAATATAATGTGCATACATAACATAAGAATGTAAGCTAATGTGAGCATAAGTTTGTAGTGTGTGATGTATGTTATATCTAGCATTCACAAGGCTTTCAAGATAGATATAATAATGTATATGAACAAAAAATTTGAGTAATAACTAACTATCTACCTAAAGGGATGGGGAATGTTATCCATCATGACACCCAAGTAAGAATGGAAATATATGAGGTCCTTCATGGTATTTAAAAATAGAGTGTATAACAAGTAGGAAACAAGTGTTATGGCCATGATGCATAAAAAAATGCACACATACAACATATATGATGTACACAAAATAGGCCATGGGGGCATTATACAAGGGACATGGGTACATGTCACTAAATCTAAGAAAGAAAGAAGTACAAGGACATGTTCAAAATGTCCACATGCGTAAACAACAAGCAAGTTGGCTTAGAACCACATGGAAAGACATGTTAAAATGTCCACATACATAATCAAGAAGGCACATACAAGGACATGGGCACATGTCCAAAGCACACATATAATGAAAATAAGTGGCTGAGATCCATAGAGTAATGGCATATTCATATACCCTCAAATATAAGAATCATAGAGACACAATCAATTATAAACTAGGAAATCTATAAAGAAAGTATGTATGAACATGTGTTATAAATTTGTATAAGATTAAATATGTACATAATATGAGTAGGTGTAGGATGATCAATATCAAGATATAACCATGATAAAAAAAATGATATTGAGTTTATAAAGATGTAACCTAGAAATTCAAACTATGTATAGGATGGCCCCAAGTGAGAGAATGTATCAAATAAAGAACTTGTGTATCTATGTATATTTCCCCAATGGGTAGATAATATAAAATCTACATATATGTATCAAACTTAGGTCCTGTAAGTATCTGTGAACACTCAACAAGAACAAGTGAATCATATATGTATGATAATAACCAACTATACTAATATAGATAGCATATGTATTACCTAGAAAGTATAATAAATTTAAACATTATAATGCATACATTCTTTAATTTATGTTTTATAAGTAAATAATTGAATGGTTTTTCTATTTTTACATGTTATATTGTTTTTATATTTTCTAGATATAATCTATGTATAATTAGATGTTGGAAAAAAATGAGCTAATGTATAACTAAAGTGTAATGTCTCTATATACCCAAGAGCACATCCATGGGATGTGAAAAATCAAATGGTGTATTAGGTGGGAGGTCATCTAATGTCAGATACTAGATTTGTCTAAACTTAAATAATTCCTCATCATCACAATCATCATACCATGATGTGTGTATCAGTGTATCCTTATCCTTGGTGTTAGTCTAGATTCTATACATCTGAATAACATTTTGTTTTACTATGTAAGATGCCTCCCATGTGACCCTAGGGTAGACCACATTAGATCACATGGTATTTGTATGAAACATGTGGTTCCCATCTATGCCATCATGTATAATGTGAACCATATGTCCCTCATGACTAAATTTCAAAAATATGTTTGATCGGCCAACTATGGCATCCATTAACTATAACTATGTACTAACAAGTGTAACTTATATATGAGTGCTTGTGATCATGACATATAATAATATGTTGGCTTCCTTAGGGATACATGCACATAATAGTATGATATGTCTTGTGGAATCTTAGCAATGTATGACATGTTATAACTCATTTTCCTGATGTCTTATGTGTCATAATAATGCCAAAGTGCAAGTATTATGATAAAAATACTCATCTATAGCAACATGGGGGATGCATCTGTACTAAAAAAAAATATAGATAGTAAATGGATAATTATATGAGTATTTGTGTTAATGATGAGTCTATCATGGTGTTTGTACCATTGGAGATGGATGTTGTGTGATTTGAATAGTACCCTAAGCCTTGAACTTATTCAACTTATGTTGTAATGTTGAGCGTGTATATGTATCATATATTATAAGCTTATGAAAATGACAAAAGAGTTATTATGATATTTTGTTGATGGATATGTGATAAACTATGGGTAATTCCATCAATCCTCTATCAAGTAATATTTGTAAAATCTGATGTGGTCTATCCTATTAACAACCTACCTAAATCCATATAATTGGGTCTATATACATAGATTTAACAATATGTACTGAGTGAATGGAGGGGTCTACCTCTAACTTTAATTGAGTAGGTGGGTATTTAATTTTAGAACTATAAACTAGTGGTGTTGATAGTGTATAAAAATGTATGAGTGCCTTAAAGTAATCTATATACTCTCTAGGGCCCACTAGTGTGAATCTCAATCCACATAAGTAATCATCAATGTCAATGGGTGTTGGATCACCTCTATTGTGGGATAGGAATATATATCATATTTTTGGATGTGTACTCCTTACGAAATATCAAGTAATGGTAATTGTGCTATGAAAATCCCATCATCCACCCTAGGTGGGGATTTTTGTACTATAGAAGTATCTAGAATGGGTGTAAGAATAGTGATGTTAGATTCCCAAAACTCATATGTATACAATTGATTATTCAAATAATTTGAGTTGGGGAATATAAAATAAAATGAGGTATCCCATATGAATTAGTACTTAGGGTGGTAGGCTAGATGACTCTATAATATTTGAATGGTTGATTATCTCCTGGACAAGTATATAAGTATCCATCAAGTAAAAACTTGATGTATCTATGCAAGGTAAAGGTTAAAACCTAAATATCATGTATCCAAGGTCTCTCAAGTAATAGATTCTAATGCAAATGATTAGTCATCATCTTAAATTATGTTTGTAGTATTTTTGGCCCAACCTTAATATCCAATGTAATAGAATCCAATGTCTATCTAGGAATGTCATCAAAACCTATGATATTATTATATGTCTTCTAAATGGATGTTATACCAAGTGCCATAGTGTGTATAAATGTGAGGTTTTATATGTTAAGTCTTGAACCACTATCAATTAGAACCCATTTAATAGTGGTGGTATTGATTTTTTCCTAAATGAATAGTGGTATATTATGATCAATAACTGACTATGATGGAAAATCCTCAATGGAAAAATATATACCATCTTTAATGTCCTTGATAGTGTTTACGATAGATGCAAAGTAGGTTGGATATGTATCATGAGTTAAATAGGTATGATTGAGTGTTTTAAAAATTATATCTTTTAAAATAGTTTCTTTTTGAAGTAATTCTAATATGTAGATATTAACTGGTGTGGTTCTCAAATGATCCACAATATCAAATGTTCTATGTTAATATTAAGGATATGTTGTAGCATTTTGGGTATGAGGAGGTATGGTGGGGTTACATTATTCCTGTATAGATTGAGGAGGCATCTTATTCCATCTATTAACATCTCAAACTATAGGATCTACTATTTTCCATGGGTGAGTAGTAGAGGTAGGATGTCAGTGAAGGTAATCAATTGGTCTAGGTGGAGGCAAAATAAAAGTAGTCCTCTGAGCTCTATATCATTGAGTAGTAACCAAAGGTAACTCAAAGTGAGCCATGTAAAAATGATCCTCACAGAAGGGGGAATCAAGAGAAGGTAGAGAAATGTGTAAAATAAGTTGAGCTCTGACATGATCCATGAGAGGTTTGACATACATATGCATCTTTCTACAAAAGGTGGGTAATAGGCATGGAAGACAAACCACAAGAATTTATTCTAAATAGTAAAAAATGGCATATATCATGATAATCATGTTGATAGGTTGCAAGATAAAAAATTATTACATTTTATAAATAATAAGGGAAACCATAATAGTGGACTAGGGTTTGAAATAATGTGCTTGAATTGAGTGAGGTTTTCCAAATGATTTAACTTTTTATGGTTATGTAGTTTAATCCCTATGTTATTAAAGGTATGAGTACAGTAGATTAGGGTAAAAATATATAATAAATAAAACCATTTATTTGTAGTAGAATTGACTTAGTTTGACTTTTATAAAAATAGAAATAAATAATGTAAATAAGTACTTACCTAGAAATTATCTGAGATGGGTGATCTAGATGCTAAAAATTGGCATAGGAGCTATTCTAAGTGTCAGGACTAGGACCCAATATTAAAAACCTTCTTGGATAGTATCACCCTAATTAGATAGTAGTTCCATATGGTGATAGTGTCCCTATTTTGGCACTAGTGTCCTCAGTGTATAATTATTCTAAGGGTGTACCTATTTCTAGGTCTACCAAACTTTTTCTTGTGTACACAAGTTCTAGTTCCTTATAAGTGATCTATTTTGACTAATTTTATATACAAACCCTAAACCTCCATGTTTTAAGGCATCCAGATGGCACAAGTATTAAAGTGTGTTATTAGTGGGGTAGGCTAGACATCCTCAACACTATGTTGTGATGATATTTGCCTACATAATAATACTTTTAAGAAGGATAAATCCCAATGTAGTTATCCCCACCTAGTACTAGTATAAGTGCAAGTGAAGCTAACATGAATGCTAGTTTGATTATTTTGAATTTTCTTGAGACTAGAAATCTAAGTGATATGATCTTAGGAATGATGTAGACCAATATATGCAAAAGTAGGTAAGAATATGTATTGATAACCTTGAGTGTGCACAACTTGTTCTGAGTTTGTTTATGTAATTTACATCTAGTGGATAAAGGAACAAAAGTCATGTATATATTATTCTAGTGCTTGTGAAGGTCTTAAAAAATGGTCTAGGCTAACCCTTGGTGGTTTCTCATTTTAAAATATATCCAATGGTAAAAAAAGGTGGGAAAAGGAAAATAACACCCAAACTAGGACACTAGCTTCATGGGATACTACTGTCTAAATTATGGCACTAGTGTCCAGGTGGGAGAACCTATTGCACTGGGGGATAAGATGTTAAAGTTAGGGTTTATAACTACTTTAGATATGTTTAGGGATGTGTGTGGCCCATAATAAGGTTAGATAAGTGTCTAAATGGGCCTTAAGATATGTTTAGGTCTAAGCTAGGGATGGGTGGTCTTAAGTAACACTCTTAGCACTCAAGTGTCTATTGTATTCAACACACCCCACCTTGGATTTTTCTTTGAAAAGTGGGGACACCCTTTGATTTTATAGGACTTATTTATTATTTGGGTATGCATGTGTTTGGGTTAGTTCTTATTATTTGTATAAACTTTATATTTTGGACATTGAATCACATTTAGTACACCTATTTTCCATTTGAAAGAACTTATTGAAACTAATATATTAATGGAAATTTGAGAAGAATTTCTATCTATGATAGGTATTCAAATTTACTTATTTTAGTTCTTTTATTTGGAGTTGCTTATTTGGGAATTTTTTATTCAACATTTCAGATACTTTGGTTCTTTAATATTTTTGTCTTCAAAAACTTTTCAGTTAGAAACTTTTTAGTCAAAAACTTTTCGACTAGGAAATTTATTTTGAAATTTGTTCTAGTTCATAGATTTTTATTCATCCACTTTTATTCAGGTCATTTTATTTAGCACTTATTATGCAATAAATTTATACTTCAAAAACTCTGGTCTTTAAAATTTTTTGTTCTTTGGTAACTTTCTCTTCGACATCTTTCATTCAGATCATTTTATTTGTCACTTCTTATGTGGAAAATTTATGCTCAAAAACTTTGGTCTTAATAAGGTTTTATTCTTTAGGAACTTTCTCTTTGGTAGGTTTCATTTGAAAGGTTTTTGTTCAAGGACTTTCTCTACAACAACTTTCTCCTGAATGATAATCTCCCTAAAGAGAACATATTCTTTGGGAATTATTCCTTTGGTGACTTTAATTTGGATTCTTTTATTTGGGAACTTTCCCTTTGGTGAATTTCAAAAAAATATTCTCAAATGAATCTCTCCAAATAGAATTTTGATTTTGGGGTCTTTCACTCAAAATCTTGGGTTCATCATATCATAACATTTGGTCTAAATGCAAAGGTTGACCCCCAACTAGACCATATAGTGACAGGTGTCAAAGAAGAAGTGGCATCATGACACCTTGAATGAGTAAGCATCCTATGTGGCATGCCCACTAGGCCTAGGTGGTCAAGTTAAGGTGATGAGCTCATAGAGGTTGATGATTAATGGCACATGAACTAGAATGAATTAAAAAATATATAACATCAAGCCCCCAACTGATTTCAACTCATTTTATTTTCAAGAGCTTGAGTGCACATAACTAAATACAATTTCAAAACCCCTAGCTACATTTAAAATGATTTACAATTTTCATAATAAAGTTCTTAGACCATCATTTTCAAAAGCTTACATCACACTATCATTGACCAAAAATAATGGAATATTCATCTAGGACATACAAAGTATCTCCACCACCATTTATGCTATTAATTAAAAACTCCAGAAAATACATAGATATGGTCTTTGATGTAACTGTGTTCAATAATCTCCATGCCAATTGATAAACTCTATGGGATATCATAGAGAACATTTATCCATTCACATTAGAGGAGGTCATCTCAATAGAAGATAAAAAACTTGTAGCTAACTTTCTACCATTCAAATTCTAGGCACTTCACTATGCAACCACCAAACTAGAAGTCATGCCATACATCGACTTGCTATGAGACTTATTCTTCAAAGGTAGAATTATATATGGTGTCTATCTACACTATGTAAAAAATAACATAATAATTTCCTACATCTCTAGAGATGAATTCATGAGGTATTTAAGTCTACACATTCTAGATGCTACATTTTATTTACATACTCTAGTCACTTAAAATAAAAATAACAATTTGGAGCAAGTAGTTGAGAAGTGGCCTCTCCCATGTGACTTTTTCGCTATCAAAAAATATATAAAAAATATTACCCCCATCACTCACTTTAGGATGGGAATTTGTATAGGCATGTAATTATTGAACCAAATCTTTGGCCACTTGAGCATACATTTCCTACATATAAAATGGGTACCCCTATTGGACCTACTCATTACTTTAGAGCACACCTATGTATTGGGAAAGGTCATAAATGCCCACCTACATGAAAAAAATTATACACAAGGGAAAGAGGCCACAAGGGGGAAATTTATATATGTTGTTATACCTCCTAGATGCATTCATGGGGTATATTCAATGACACAATGGGGTTTTATGAAATCCCAACCATGATTATATCAATAAAAAAATATGTTACCTCTATTCCTTCATCCACATATATGAATATGTAAGGAACATTTCTAGAATAGAAAAGGACCTCTATCTTATGATTTGGATGGCCATTCATGCCCACCCTCTATCCAAGATTTCAAAGAGCATTGCCAACAAACTCATGAATTTGGGTGATTATTAGCTCTACCTAGATTCTATAGTCATCATGGTTGTCAAGTTTGTCCCTAAAAAAGTTGCCAAGTTAGATATTATCTTAAACATATATAATGGTATAGATGAATATTTGAAAAATAGTAATAAAGATACTTTAAACATCTCCCATATCACTATTGGGATGATGCAATATACATTAAAGAGATATTTTAGAGAAGTTAGGAATGTAAGGAGGGCCTATTTATTGGATACTCTACCCCATAGGTATTGGAACCCCCATGAGAGAGTACAATAAAAGATTCATAAAATTAGCATCCCATACAAAATTAAGTCATTTGACCATGACTTCATGTACCTTAATGTCAAATATGATGAGGAAGTAAATGAAAAGGTTGTGACTACATAATTAAGTGAATAATTATTAAGGGTGATATAAGCATACTCCTCCCTTACACTTAATCAAGCCAAATTCAGGATCCCACCACTAGGGGGATGTATATACTATAACTTATAAAGTGGCATGCCTTACCAACAACCAATAAACCAAGGTAAAGACCCCCAATAACCACTTATTGTAGTGATAGCTCAACAAGATAAAGAACAAGTGGTAAGGGAAACATTAGCTATTTGAGAACATTAAGAAGATCAAGAACTAGAAGAGACATTAACTACTACATAAGAATAAGAAGAACATACTCCTCCAATTCAAGTATCTATTGTTAAACTAAGGAGAGTCAAATAGGAAATTGTAGAAGAGCTAATGAAATAGAATGACATCATAATTTGGGAAGAGGTGGAGATCATTTTCTTGGATTCCTATAATGATGAAGATATGGAACCTATTATGGCAACTTTAGTAGCCATAAAATCTCGTATGACTCTTCCCCCTCCTCCCCAACCAATGACTAATCCACAAGTTGAAAGGACTACACTTTATTATCAAGTAAATCCTAGGGAAGAGAGACCACATATGCTATCCATGGAGATAACTAGTAGATATCTAAAACTTCAATTGAAGGTGAGCCAAGCCATGAGGTGGATGAGGAAGAGCTATAGAAAGCCAAGGTTTTGAGCTTGTAAAGATTAAAATCAAAGGCACCCCTCAGTGGTAATCAATCTAGTAATGATGCTCTATTCACTACTCCCTTAGGCCTTTATCCTCTTATGATGTTACTGGCTGATTTTATTATTCCCTTTTTAGTTGTTTTTACTTTCACTCCTATGCAATCACTCTCTACTAGGATTGTTTTCATTTTTCCAACCGCTACTCCTCCAATTGCCACTTATGTTTCTCCAACCATTACTCATTAATTATCCATACCCTTAACCATTATTATTTTAATCACACCCACCTCTTATCACACTCTTTTAGTCTCCAATTCTATTTCCACAATCACCAACCAACCCATCACCTAAGTGGTTGCCTCCTCTACCCAACTAGATTCACCACTACCTTATTTAGGACTAGTTCAAATAACAACAATAGTGGAAAAAAGGGCCCCAAAAATAAACATGTCTATGTTATGTTCCCCATGCCATAATTCAATAACATGTACTAGTCCAAGATAAGTTTTTCGTCAATGCCCTAACCATCTACTGAGTCTTAACATAAGCCTAAGAAGGATGCATACATAGAAACCTAACCATTATATCCATCATAGTTGACTCTTCCAAATTGGGCCAAGGAGTTAGGAGAATCAATTTCTATGAGGCCCAATCCAAAGATCATTGAGCTTCCCTCTATAATATCACTCTTTGACAAAGCCATAGCCTCAGTGCAAAGGGTCAGGAAGAGAAATATTAGAGATAGTAGTGTCAGAGGTTTAATCCTAGAAGAAAGAGAAGAAAATTACTCTCTTTTAAAAAGGTAGGATATGAAGAAGGGTCATCCCCACCTACATTGAGGACCTCAATTATTACATGGAGACCCACATTGATGAAATATTGGCCATCTATGAGGGAACAAAGCTAGCCAAAAAATAACTAGAGGAAGAATTGGAGAATCTTAGAGTAGTAGTAAGTGATATGAGTTCCCTCCATCATGGAACAAGATATACAGAGTGTGACACTAAGGTTTTATAAAATTTTGGATACTATTCATTATTTGAGAGTTTAATTAGCTCCACATGTAAATTTAATAACAAAAATGTTTAAAATTCTCAAAGAAGATGAAAATAAATTGAATTTCTTGGTGTTGTACACTCTTAATAAGGCATTCAGCCACTTAAATCTAATTAGCTCTTTAGAGGCAGCTAATGTATTGAATTTATTTATCATAATAACTCAAGAGGCCTAGGATTGGGTGAGTACTTCCAAAGATTTAGTGAATAATTTTATAGAATAGGAAAAGCAAGAAACACAAATTTTGGATGAGCTTGAATTAACACTAGAAAGTTGGTAGCCTGACCATTATTGATCAGATGATTCAACAAGCTTAGGATAGTTATAATCAAATTATTTAAAGACTAATTCTATATGACATTGAAGTGAAGCTAAGTATAATGAGGAAGAAGGCAATAAAATTGGAGGTCTTTTGGGTTGGCTTCCAATCCCCCAAGATAAATCATGAAAGGTTGATGGAATGGATAGATAGGGTAACCATAACTCATCTCCTTGATATGAACATAACTTGGGAATGCAATTCTAAATCATAAAAATATAATAAAGATTCAAAATCCAAGAATAAAGTAGCCTCATCACCACCTATGAATTCTACTACTCAGACCCCACCTAAATTGCCAACACTATCATCAACTTCAATCCCTCCTAGATCGACAAGTGCTACAGTGTCACTCTTGTTAAAATACTATTGTAACTCTAGTCCAAGATATGAGTGCATCCCTAGCTAAAAATCCATCCACCATGTCTGCTACAACAACAAGTTCAACTCTAGTTTCTAGCACAACTCTTACTACTATAGTTCCAACCACAACTTTAGAAAGTGTCAAGTAGGAATAGAGTTATCTTTACTCAAAGGTATTTTTGTATAATTTTACAAGTAATCATTAAAAATGGCTAGTTAAGTCTTGTTACATCCATGTTGTAATTATATAAATTGTTTTTTATAGCATTCATATGTTACATGTTTAAGGTTATCTATAAGTTATAACATACATTTTTTTTACCAAACTAGTACTTATGTTCTAGTTATTTTGATTTAATAATTTTTTTTATATATAAGGATGAGGAAAACCCTTCCCCAAGTCCTTTATATACATGTATAACCATTTTTCAAAGGATGAAAGTTTTGATCGATATACAAGAAGAGATCAAGATATTGATTGTCATGAAATTGTGTTTATTCTTTCTTCTTCCTTTTCTATGTCAATAAAATTTAAGTTTCTTTGTCTATATTTATTCAATAATTATAAAGTGTGATAATGTTACAGATGAATCTGATTATTTCAATTAATGAATATTGATATTATATGTACAATAATAATTGAGTATTAATGGATTTCATTGGTTTAAAGTAGTTAGTATAGGTTGAATTGATAATCTGAGGTGTGAAGAATATATATTTTGGTATAGTCATCTAGGCATGAGACATAACTACCCTAAACAACTTTCTAGTCCAAGCTGTAATCTCTCAAATAAGGGTGTGCTATAGTATCTCTAAGGAGAGAAACCTTTAGTCAATATCTTTGATCATCCTATACTTATTATCCTTGACTACTAATTGTGCTTGTTTATAAGTGTGAAATATCTACAAGTGACAACACTGGTCTTGGATATACTTGTCCACCAAATAAATAGTCTTAGAAGTTATCTTTTAGGAATAGAAAACCTTATTTTATGCTTTACCATTCTTTCCACCTTTTGATTTTATTTGAGATCTACCCACCATCAAATAATCCTTCACCCATATAACTCACCTAATGATTGCTTTCTATTATATTCCATGCATCCATCCATAAAACTTGGTTAAATGACCCATAGGCTCAACTTATTATTCTATCACATAGTTATTTTAACTTTATACTTGTAAGTCATGCCTCAGAGTGGAACCTCATTCCATAGAGATATAAAAATGTTAGAGGCTACCTCATTTAACCTTTTGTGGTGTGTATAAAACCCACATCAATAGATATGACATTTGTCACTATAAGGAGGGCACACTTGTGTGTTTTCTCAATAGTAGAGGTTAAACACTATATAGAGGTTCACTGGAGACACCTAAGGGATTAAAAAGGTCTAGGGGTTAAGCTATCCTTTTGGTTTTACCATTGTCAAATCCTAGGAGGACTAGACTAATACATGTCATCTTTGAGATACATTGAGCTAGAACACCTTCCCTTGTAATAAACATCCCACTTATCAATCCTCTTATGTCATAACCTTGGTTAGTCAAATTTGCTATTTCCATCCCTAGGGACCAACATAATCTACCAATGAATTTGGAAAAGTATTTGTCTACTTTCTTCCCCTAAAATAGAAGGATGGCAAAAGCATATATCATATATTTTAATGCTTCCCTGAGATTAATTAATTTCACCCATGAGGATGTTGCATGTAGGATTTTCCTATTTACTTTGAAAGATTATTATTATGATTGGTATATTTGTAGGAAAATTCTATCACCTCATGGAATGAGTGTAAAAATATGTTTCTTGTAAAATTTGGGCAAGTGACTAATCCAATTATGGCATTTCTCCATTTCACTAGCATAAATATGGAACCTAACAAGTCAATCTAGGACTTTAATGAAATATTCTAGAATATGTACACTCGATTGAATACCGTGTATAATCCAGACATGGATTCAATGCTCAAGTTATGCAAGAATGCTCTATATCCCATTACTATAGTGTTCTTGAGAAGATCTACCACTGCCAATACTTTAGCTTTGGAATTCCAAGAAGTTATTAATTTTGATAAACAACTCAATCCATAGCTTAGACCTCAGAATTTATGAGGCCAAACATTCAATATTAGACTCCCATCTTTAAACCCAATTCTACATGCCAATCAGAATGCCCCTACATTTAACCAAAATAGCTTATACACTCTACCTCCCATGACATAGCAAATAACAAATAAGAATTATGGGTTCTTGAATAATCAAGCATAAAGGAATGACCATCAGCAAAACCAACATCAAGATCACACCAACATATTAGTCACTTAGGTTTATAACTCTACCAAAGCTAAATTAGATTCTATACAAATAATGGTCTAGAAGTTGAGCAATGATTTCTTAAATATATAAAAAAAGATGGTAACACCACTAATGAAAATTACAATTAGAAATATGGATTTGAAAAATATAAAAGGAATTTCAAAACTAATAATGTATAACAATAATAGTCTAATAAGCTACCATAAATCAATATCATGGAGATAAATTTGTCCAATTAGTGTAGGGTTCATAACACATCATAGCATAGGGAATTGGACTATGTAGAGTTCTATGCAGCCTTTGAAATCTTTTAGATGGAAATTATTAGACAAGATAAAATGATGAATCTTGTAGATCTCCCTCATGAATATATCCATTCAATTTCAGTTATGGTTTTTGAAACCTATAAATATCCCTTCCCCAATAAATATGATAATGTTCTAGATGATAATTTTGATGAATTACAAGGATTCTAATAGTTTGACATAAACAATTATAATATAAGGAATAGATAGCCTCTAACCGATTCTAATCTTCCTAATAATATAGTCATTCCCCCATATCCCAAAGCTGATAACAATCCTCCTCCTCCAAAAGGGAATGATTAACCTCAACATTAAAAAGAACAAAATAAGGGAGGATACAAGAATATTGAGGATATGTATAAGATTAAGGCCAATATTAATCTTCATGAACTGACATAAATCATAAAGTAGAAGGAGATCTTATGGAATTATATCATGAGTAAGTCTATTGAATAAAATTTCAAGGTAACCAATATAAATGTTATATACAAAATCAATCTTGAGGTGCCCCCTTTCTTTCTAACCATTCAGACATTTGGTAAGAACATAAATAGTTGTTTGGTAGATTTTGTAGCTTTAACAATGATAATGTTAAATTCTATTTACAAAAGCTTAGTTTGACTCCAAATCTATCCAAAATGACTGTCCCAACTAGATAAAACAATAGTGTCTCTTTTAGGAGAATTTAATGATGTAAGAATTTAGGTTACTTTATAACCTCAAGTACTGATGATTATTGACATATTATTAGTGGATATTACAAAAGGGTATGGATTATTTTTGAGTAAATATTGGTCAAAGATGTTAAATGGATATCTTTCCACAAACTTTTCTCATATTTGGATACCTAGAGAGGCATTGCCAACTAGATCAGGATTGATTTAGAGCCTAGGATGAAGCATCTTATTAAAGATTAGAACACCACCAATAATGAAGTAAGTTATAAGTCTCTTAGTCTTAGAATTTATAAATTTACTATGAGGCACAAAATTCAAAAAGAAATTGAAGGCCCTTCCTAAGTATGGGCCCCCCATTTTGATATAACAAGATATAAGAAAGGATCAGGTTTTGGTATTGATTTGGTCTATCCACAAAGAAATAAAAAATTAACCATGTATATGCTCTAGCTTCCATGGACCAATAATAGATTAGAGTAAGAGGCCCTAATTCTAGGATTACATTTTACCCTCAAGAATAATGTCAAATAACTACTGGCATACAAAGATGTAGAATTGGTGATTAACTAGGTCAAGAATAAGTAATAATTCAAATTATTATATTTAAATAAGTATAATCATAGATCCTTGGATCTAATCAAGTCATTTGAATTATTTAATATAGTGGCTATCCTGAGAGGACAAAACTAGGCTATCAATTCACTAGCAACTTCAACAACAAATTCAAACCCTCTATAGGAGTTAAAAGTAGAAAATTTAACTACTAAATTAGTACCTTATCCCTTATTACCAGACAATGTTGAAAATTTTCAAGTATTTAATGACAATTAGTAGAATGTCTAGTTTTTTACAAATTCAAGATAGTTTGAGTTTCAGATAATTGATGGCAAGGAAAGGAACCATAAGTGCCATGAAGAATTAGATGAAGAGGATATTATCCAACTAAAATATAATCACCTCCAATTATGGATGGTCACCTTGGAAATGACCTTTGATATAGATCCTCAATCTTAGAAACAGAGGCAACTCAATGTTAATGAATCTGAATTCAACTCAAAAATTGTGGGTGATGAGAAGAATACACACATCATTAATATTGGCTTAAGATACACTCCAAATTAAAGGTAAAATTTTAAGTAATTGATTATTTATTGCATGGAACTATGATGATTTAAGGATATTTAATCATAAAGTCATCACCCATACAGTTCCACTAAATATGGATCATAAACCATTTAGGCAAAGGTAAAGGCCAGTTAATCCTATCTTAAAACCATAGATCCATAAATAAATAGAGAAGTTTTTATGTGTCTAGATATTTTTTCCTATCAAGCATTCAAATTGGGTGGATTATCTAGTTCAAGTTAGGAAAAGAACATCAAAATCAAACTGTGTTAGTTTTAGGAATCTAAATAAAACTTCTAAGAAAGATAATTATCCTACGCCCTCCTAAGATGAGGTGATACAATATATGAGCGGTTCTAGACTTATGTCTTTATTAGACATATTTTTAGGATATAGTCAAGTACTAGTTGAATTAGAGAATAGGATGAAAATTTTGTTTACTAAAAAATGGGGAGCATATGCATATAAGTGAATGCCATTTGGTCTGATCAACACTGGAGCTACTTTTCAAACAATGATGGATCATGCATTCCAAGGACTGATAAGACAGTGAATAAATATATACATGAATTATCTCACTATTTTCTATAAAAATAGAGCTTATCATATCAACCATCTTCAATCTATTTTTGAGATATGCAAGATGTTTGGTATCTCATTGAACCCTAAAAAGAGTATATTTGGCATTATCAAAGGAAATTTTTTGGGCCACACTATTATTAAAGATAGGATCACCATTGACCTAAACAAAATTCATGGGATTTCAAAAATAATGTTTTCAAATAGTAAAAATAAACTCAAGTCCTTTGGGAAGATTAATTTAATGAGGAAATTCATATCAAGATTTGTAGAGATTGTCAGACCCCTAAACACAATACTCAAGTAGGATGCTAAAGTGGAGTGTAAACCTAAATATAAGAAGACTTTATAAGACATAAATAAGGCTATTTTTTATTCCCTAGTGTTGGTAAACCCATATTTCATTAAATAATTTTTCATGTATTCATTCACTTCAGAGCATACCATTGTTACCATACATACATAAAAGAAGTAAGAAAGCAAACGCCATAGCACTTTTATGAGAACAAACTTGAAAGATGTAGATCTCAAATACTCCTTGATTTACAAGGAAATATTCACCCTTGTCAAATCATTTAATAATTTTAAGCACTACATCCTCTAGAATAAGACCATCACCATTATACCATACCTTGTTAGTAATATCTAGGACATAATGAATTATGAGAGCACAGAGGTAAATAGATGGATAAATTTTAGGAGATTGATATTTAAATTAAATATTCCAAGATCATGAGACAAAAAGGAATTTTTAATTTGATGACTAAACCATACCCACACATCACTATCAAATAAGTTTTCCAAACATGGGTTTCCCAAGAGGATTGGTATTCAAGTATTATTCAATTCTTACTAACTATAACATGCCATTAAAAACTCAAGAGAGATTGAAAGATACCCTTAAATCTTAAAGCTACTCAATATATGATCAATAAATGCATCCTTTACATGAATAAATATGAAGGCATCTATATAAAATGTGTGTCGCGTTAAGAAGTCCAAGAGATTTTGGAAAACCTATATAAAAATATTAGTAATAACCACCCATTTAGCAATACCACAGCCCATAAAATAATTAGAATGGGTTATTATTGGCCAAAATTATTTAAGGATGCTCACTTACATGTGAGGATGTGACATTAATGCTATGTCTTGGTAAAAATAGATGTCCATGCAACAATGACCCTATAGCCTGTGATTAAACGTAAGATATTTACCTAATGGGGCTTAGATTTCATTGGTGCCATAAACCTAAATTATTCAATTGGGCATAATTTTTTGCCTAATGTTATAAATTATTTCATTATATAGACTGAGGCATCAACCACAAAGAACTCAAGATGTCATCAGTTTCGTCAAAGAGCATATTAAAACCATATTTGGCATGCCTATTTCTTCGATTTGTGATAATGGGATAACATTTCAATTAGCTAAGTTTACAAAATGGGCCCATGATAATCATATCACAATCATATCATATTCCAATCACTACCCAAAAGGTAATGGATTGGTTGAGTTAACCAAAAAAGAACCTCATAGATGCCATCAATAAGTTAGCCACACATAAGCCTAGGGAGTGGCATCTCTTATTGAAATATGCACTCTAGGTAGATTAGACTCAGTATAAGTAGGCACTTAAATCCTCACAATAATTTATGGTTTATGGGAAATATCTAGTGTTCCCAATCATATTAAATCTACAAAAATATCAATTTATATAGGAATACATGGAGCCCAGTGAGAAAATAGATTCCAAATTACTGGTTGTCATTAAAATGGAATATTCTAGGAATGAAACATTACAAAACTTTAACAGATATCAAGACGTAGACAAGAGATGGTTCTATAAGAGATAAAAATTAAATCATTTAGAATTTTTACCCTAGTGTTGTTATGGGATAAATCCGATGAGAAGAAAGGAATACATGACAAGTTTACCCTACTATGGATATGATCTTATCATCCCTTTGAGATTTTGGGTAATAATGCATTTTGTTTGAAGGACCTCCAAGGTAATGAATTACCATATCTAGTCAATGGATCATTTTTGAAGTATCACTTAATGTTTTTTCCATATAGAGAGGTCTCTAAGTAACAACAGATGTTATAATGAAGCTAGGTGTAGGTTATGAAAAAGTCTAGGGTCTTAGTTTACTACAACTAGGTGTAAACATGGGATATTCCCTTTGTGATCAACATTTAATCACTCAGCTATACTAGCATCATTCCACATAAGGCTCAATCCTTATTTAATCACCTAAAACATAGCTGAGAAGGAACTAGGGGTGACACTAGGTTAGTTGTTCCATGGTGTGAGTCTTCAATTAGGGGACTTTAGCAATTCAAATAAATTTAGGGTAGATCCATAGGTGCATGCCTTTCTTGAATTATGCTTAGGGTCAAATAAGCACTTAAAGGGTTATAAGACTAATTTTACTCAATTTAATCATACTAAACAAATGTAATTAAAACAAGGTTTAGGTTATTGGCATGGGATCTATACTAATCCATTATGTAAAATGATGATGACATCATGATTCACTACAGGGACTCCATTAAATATGAGCTAGTAAAACACATGAACACTAATTAATATAATTTAATCAAATGTATGACATCATAATTTACCTAACTTGCATTAATAACATTATAAGATATAAAAATAAACATGTAGAACATTTATTTTCAACACTATTGTCATTTGTTAAAAGCCCATAACCAAAGTATATTCAAAACATAATGTTAATAACCCATAGGCTCACAAATGAGCTTAGGCATATATAAATAGAGCCAGAGTGGCTTCCATTCCATTTTAAAGCCTTAATGGCAACTAGAGCTATGGTTATAAAGTAAATTCATTTCCCTAGAGTTTCACTATATCCCTTCATCTCTCCCTCCTCTTTTGGATTGAGCTCTTTATATAAGCCTTTAAGAACATCATTTTATAAGGTAGAGGTTTGCATGCTGAGTGCTTATATAGAACTCCTTCATCATTCCCACCAATTTTATGAATATATGAACTCTATGTTTTACCTACCACATATTTTAAAATCTTTGATGATTCCTTAAAAATCTAGAAGAGGATTAACTTCCTACTAGCTAGTGTAAGGTTTGTGTTTTATCCTTTATTTGGCTACTCAAAAAAAACCCAAAGGCTTAACCTCTTGACAAAATGATCTTATTATACTTAGGTGGATGTCATGTTGGCATGAATACTTTACTTAATAGGTTAAGGGCCCAACATTTACACCATAAAAAAACTTTAGTCCACGCTCAGACTAACCCATCAAACTCTTGGGAGCACAAAACTTAGGTGCATTCTCCTAGAGTTTGGTGTTGAAGTCTTCAAATCCCTTAATGGCTATCTTGATTTCTTCTATGGAACTATCTATCTCGAAGGATACAACAATGAGTGAAATTACATCTATTTTATCTAACTCTTTATAGAGGGATTTTAATTGGCTTTCAACTTTGCCACGCTTTCATCTAGGATCTTTCCTTACTCATAGGCCTTGGTCTGTAGAGGGCATAAAAGTTATTTTAAGGTCTACTCATGGTCCTTGACCTGATTACTAATAATGTTCACACTTTTCATGATTTTTGACCACTCTACCCTATTTGTAGAGTATAATTGAGACATAAATTGCTCCTTATCATCCTTCACCTACTTTAGGCATGCATCTATTACTGAGGCTTTGTTAGATAAGCTTAATAAAATGGCATATATTGTTTTTTCATCCTCCTTCAAGTTTATAAAGAGGTCTTCTACCTCTTAGAGCTTATTAGATAGTTCATTTGATAGTGAAATTATGGGGTCTTCTTCTTCCTATGCTAGGTTGGGTTGTATTCTTTGGAGCATTTACTCCACCAATACACAAATCTTGTCAACCTACGAAAGCCCTAAAGTGTTGATGCTAACCATAAGAGATGCTTTGTCCATTGTCATATGCTCATAAAGTTATTGTAAATTGAACTTATTATATTTCACCTCATCCTTGGATTCTTTTAGGAGCCCTTTTCTATTTCCTCACCTTGTCATCATTCATGATTTTTTGGTGCATTACTTTTGTGGCCATCATTATTAGTGCATTCCTCAACTAAATTGGGTTTATGATGCATGGGTCAATAAGAAGGGATTCTTTCCCTTCTTAAAAATATTCCTTTCTTGAAGTAGTCACTGTAAGAAATTAAAATTGGGGCTCATCCATATAGTGGTATAGTGAAAATAAGATTTGTTTGCATGTCCTTATAGTGGAAAATTGGGGGACATAGCTTAATACATGTAACTATCTTCATACCCTTAGTTGTTTTATAGTGTCTCCCTTATGTTTAGCTCTTTGTCATCCTTCTTGATGACAACATTCTATGTGTGTTCTTCATCCTATTCACTAGTGCTACTAATCTCTTCAGCATGTTCCTCTAAGGATTCACTTATATGGTCCTTAGGAGTTGCTTCATCAGACTTATCCCCCTCATCTACTTCTTCATCCTAGGATCTTTCAATACTTACCTCTAGGGTAATTCCTTCATAACTAGATTCACCTTGTTACTATTGAGGATCTTCAACTTTCTTTGTTTATTACTCTAAGGTGCTAGTTTCACCTTTTTTGTGTTGAGACACCCCCTCATTACTTGGGTGTGCTTCTTGCATATCTTATTTTGCTTATCTAGTAGGGTTGTTTGGTGCGTATTTGACAAAGTCTACTATTGGTCCTACACTTGAGGGAACCTTTGGGGCATTTTTTTCTATCTTGGCCTTCTTTAATTCTTAGTCAAGATTCCTCTTCTCTTCAAGTGACAAATCTTGATGGTATCTTCATCATTTAGTCCCATCTTCCTCTAGACCACTCTTTTCTCCTTGACCATTTGATGGGCCACTAGGGAGGCCTCATCCCTAGGTATTGGTGCTATTTTCCTTGGTAGGATCATTAATGAGGTGGAACTAGATGTGAGGCTCACCATTTCCTCTATTACCTATAACGTGCTAGTCACACCACTTTACAGGGCTTTCTACACATTTATGGCATGAATATCCTATTCTCCTTCCCCTATCTATATGATATAGGTCCCTAATCTATTTTATTTAGTATCTTCCTCTATTATGGGTATGAATATCACCTCTCTCTTCATATCTACAAGGTTTATGTTAGGCAATGCTATAGCTCCCTTGGTCTTTTTCTTTAGCTTCTTGCTTGAAGAAGCACCCTCTTATGTGAATATCACACACTTAATTGGAGTGGGGGAATAATTTTTTATTTAGAGGTAATTTTAAATTATATGTGCTCTATTCTCTCTTCTAACTTCTCACTCCTTTGGAGTGTCTTTACCTATTACTTTGGCATAGCTTTCCCTTCATCATCGACTAGGAGGGGGTGATCATCATTCTTTCTAGGATCTCCACCCTTATTATACAACTTTATCTCATAGTATAGGTTAAATATCCTCCAATTTATTATTAACCTTTAGAGGGGATGGTTGTATGGCCTATCACTATCATCTTCCTCATCTTTATTGGATTTGGATGCAATGTACACAAATTGGCACCTTATCATGATTTTATCATAATCCAATGCCTTCACCTGGATATCAAGTTGTTTCACTTTAGGGATTATCCTTATCACTACCATGAATTACTTGGATAAGAAAATGTAAGGAAACTAGAGCCACCTTGAAAGATTCCCATATGTGAGCACTAGGTCCACCACATAGAAGTGTTGCATGATGGCAAATGTTATCATTACCACTAGTTATTAGGGGAGTTATTATCAGACACACCACTCATTCCTAAAAGATTATATATAACTTTAAAACCACATTTTAACCCTAGTATTATAATGTTTTGAGAAGATAAGGGGGAAAATTAAGTCCTATTATTTCATTTCTAGAGACTCGTGGCTTTGAGGGAATACTCATAGGTGGTCATCATTGCCATCAAGTACACATATTTCCTCCATAACTATAAAGATTATCATATACCCCTATCAGAAGGTTTTGCACACTCGATGGAACTCTTATGCATTCTTGACTATCTACTCTATAATTAACTTGGAGATTTTGAATCTTACTCTTTGTGTAATGTGGTGGAAAATGCATAAGCTCTTACTAATATCAGACCACCAGCCACCAGGGTAAATTTTGGTGATAACAAGGTGTGATATTTCCCTTATACCAAGGTCTTGGATGTATTTTATGGGGAATGAAAACCCTAACTTGTATTATCCTAAGATTTTTGTGACCCTTTCTACCTCCACTTTATCTTCCATCATTTCTCATATGTCTTCTCCTGTATTAGGACGCCTTGTGATCCTTCTAATGAGGCTTGTATAGAACCTCATTCATCATCCAAAAAATTAAAATTAGTCATCATGTACTCATGAGAGGAGGAAATGAACCAATTTTTATAGATTTTTTAAGTTCAGTAGTTCAAACAATTGTGTGGCACCCATGGTTACTAATTTTTCTCTGATGGAGACATTGAAGAACATGGTGCCTACCTTGGTCTTTTTACCAATGTCTATCATCTAGTATATTGGCACAAAATATCATACCATATAGGAGATTTTTAAATTATACTCTAATATTTTGGAAAAATTGGAATACCTCTAGGCTTGTGGGTTGCCTATGGTAGAGGTAGACCTCTAGGTTTAAGGGCTAACTCCCTAGATTGACCTTTAAGTGTTTATCACCTATTTTAATTAATTTCTTGTGTGAAAAGAGATATAGGTTTACATGAAACTAAAATATTTTAATGTGGTGATACACCATGAATATCTCCACAAGATCATCATACTCCTACACTAAGAGTAAAGACCTACAACACTAGCTTCAAAGTCAGAATATTCTAACATTAGTATTTCAATATGGAGGTGATATGCATGAGACTACTCAGGGTAAGTGGATAATAATTTATTTTCAGACTCTAAGGACACTTATGCACTTGGATTAATTCAAACACACTAGATACACTCCATATGACCTATTAGAATGAAAACTTCTTACACTAAACATGAAAGGACAAACAGAAGCAAGGATAAATTCACCATACATCACTTTGAACACTTTTAAAAGATGTTTTTGAACTGAAAAATAAATTTAATGTATTAATAAAATTAAAATTAAAACATCAAACCATTAATGCTTCACCATACCAGGGGTGGAATTAGCTATAAGAGCCAAAATGGCTAATATTTATAGAATGTGTGAGAGGGGAGAGAGAAGTGGAGATTAAGGGTCACAATTCCACTTATCAAGGCATGATAATTAGATATTTTTCATAGGTATGGATTAATAAATATAACATGAAAGTATTATTTGGAAAAATTTCCCTCTAAGGCATGAAAGCTCCTCAAAAGTGGTCTATGACCCTTCAACTACCTTCTCAGAAACTACCTTCATCATTTGGCCTTTCTTGAGTACTCCAAAGAAAAATAGGAAGATATTACACATGTTAAATATGATTATGGTGTGTAGGGATTAATAATGAGCTCTAACATGAATTAGATGAGTCCCTACATACTGGTATTCTTATGGATATGTGTTCTCACTACTTGTAGTCACCATCACTAGTTCCATAAGCATGTCTTCACAATTGGCACTAAGATGACCTTCAGTTCCTCAATCCAATTTTTAAAATGGGTGATATTACATATATCAAGAGTAATATTATCCATAAGTCCATCAAGAAGACCTTAAAATGACTCCCAATTATATTTATCACCTTCTCACTTGTTGATCACTCTTTATTGTCATTATCTTCCACAGACTGCCTGAAGTGAAAATGATTATAGAGATACTTATATTAATTTTTTAAGACATAAATGAATATGATGGTTTATATCATGTCCTATTTTATCTCCCAAATTTATCCTTATCCTTTAAGACCCTATATACCTATAAAACACTAAAATATATTAATAAAAACCCAAATTTATACGCTATCTATATAAATAAGGTACAATCCAATCTAATTGGAATAATCCTAAGGGAGTTTATATACAAGTAAAAATAAATTTACTAACCAAAATATCCCTATTTAATGCATTTATATCCACTTATTTCCCATCGGGTCTCAAGTAAGTGTTTTGGAGGATTTTCAGTAATTTTGACTTTTAAGAATTGTTCATATAATCTTGACATTTAAACTTGGAAAAAAATCCTCTAAAATCATTTTAGATACCTTAATAAACTTATCCCAACTCATTGGGTATCCATGGTAATTGTCTATACCAATGTGAGTTCTTGAAGTTAGATTCTCAAGCTTGGGAGTGTAGTTTGAGTAAGCTTGAAGTGAGAAAGGTCAAGTTAGACCAACTTGTAAGATCTCCCTACACACCAATGGATGTGATAGACCTCATATCCTCTCCTTATGGTTTTAAATTTAATTTCATATTTCATATTCCCTTATAAATGAGAGTGAGATCCCATTAGGGCTCTAATCTTAGTCTAAGCATAATAGTTTTATTTGTGATTTATTATTTAAAACCTTATTTGCATGATTATGAGAATTTTAAGGTTTATTATGTGTTTATTCATGTTTAATCCAACTTTACACACCTTTATTTCAATTTTATAATCCTCCTTAACACCTCCCCTTATCACCCACTCACTAAGCTTATAGATTTGACTACTTAGGAGTGCCCTTTATCTGAGACAAAATAGAGGGAATCTCCTATGTCTGCTCAGAAAAAAAAGGATATGAGGGGATAAATATTTTAATGGGGATAATTTTTATAATATTTTAGGTCTATATCACACTCCTATCATCCCAAAACATCAAAAAATCCAAGGTAGACTTATGTAACACTGACTATGTGCAAGGTTGGTGTATGGATTGTAGATTGTGTGTTGAAACTCTCCATTATCTATTTCCCTATATTGAGAATATCATGAAGTGTATATCAATACTTTTAGGGTCCTTTAAAACATTTATAACACCTTATTACTCTACCAACTCCTCAAATTTATTTAAACTAGAAAACTATGTACTATGACAAACTATAAATGCATGTTTTGGAGCTCTCTTATAGGTGTCTTCCATGTTAATACCTTTTATATCATGATATACTATCTTATTTCAGTAATTAATAACATATCATAGTCACTTATACTTGTTCACATCATACTTATGTTAGGCCAACATCCAAATTATCATATTTTAGTGTGCAGTCACTCTACTATCAGAGTGTAGATGATCATTCTAAGATAAAAAGGACCCCTATATATGATTTACAACCTTTTAACCTTATTTTACACATACTAGGGTCTTATTTTGAAATTCAACTCCAATTGGAAAGTTTTCATGTCTTTAAATTTTCTATCTTTAACTTCTTATCATCAACTTGTAGGTACCTATAGTCAGATTATAGGTGGTTCTTTTGAGGACAAAGGGACCCCTGTAGATGATGATATAGGTCAAGACCCTATAATTCAACCCCTTTAAGTGTTATTTGAGCCATTTGTACATATACATACAAAATAAGTCAATTATATGGATTATATATCTCCATTAGGCATCTATTGGACTATGAGGTCTTTTGAAACTCAAGACATTGTAGAGGATACTGAATGACTATAGTGAAGAATTGATTAAGGTTAAAACCTTCTTATATCACCCTATCTTGTCAAAAAATCCATGTTATTTTAAAAGATATTGTACCTAAATGTTGGATACATGATGTAATCATTCATACCAATATAGAATTCGTGTCACCCTACTATATGATGGTACCAAGCATGGACAAGACCCTATTTTAGAAGAATTAAGGTAATTTGTCCTTGAAGCAACTTCCTCAAACCATGAACATGATTTTTAAGTTTTCATATAATATAATGACTCCAATATTTATTCCATGACCTTATCCAAGTTTTTATACCTAATGAGGCCTTCAAATGAACTTCAAACACTTTATGCAACAACATCAGGCCTTTGTTAGTGTCACCTGTATGTGCATATATAGGATATGGTAGTGAAGGTGGGATATGAACAATATGCATAATAGATGGTTTTATAATCAATATTAGACCTTATAAAATTATTCAAATTTATCCTTTACACCTTGAAATAATTTAGTGTAGTTCTAATGCTTTCATTCCAACATGATTAGTCCTCTATATGGTATTTGTAGGTGCACATACAATATATAAAACTGTGAAGGGGTGATACAAGAATATGTGAATGATGAACTAGTTGTTCAAACCAATATTAAACCATTTACATGGTTTAAAATTTATTATTGACACCTCAAGGAACCTCTTGCCACTTTTCCATCTCTTCAACACATCACCATGACTAGGTAGGGGTCTTTTTATCTACCTGTAGGTGTATCTCTACAAGAAATTGACTACGTGTACCATTTTTAACTTATCACTCCCTCAAGAGATGAATTGGAGATAAAAAATCCTTATGATATAATTATCATCATTTTTTTAGAGGTGGAAAATCAATCAACATTGATTTCAAAGCTAAAATAGGAAGGGAAACTCCATTACTTAAGAAGTCTTGTCTATAGACTATAATAATGTCTTTCACTAGAAACATGATATGTTTTGATTATAAATTCATATTCACCTGTGAAAATTGAGTTTAAATACATTATATATATATATATATATATATATATATCCATGCTCATGAGAGTCATGTATAACACCTATTTATAAAATATCATTGTAAATAAAATAGAAAATTGAAGGGTGTGGGGATAAGCATAAATAAAAAGGTATTAAACTTCTAAATAATGGTTAATATAGCACAAAAAATCAATAATTTAAATCCTAACATGAAATTTAATTAGACTAAGATTAATATCTACCACCAAGTGGATTTGACTTTAATCAACCCATGTTATCTGTACTCAACCAAAACTGATTAGTCATTTCTGTATCCCTAGTGGAATGATGAAATAAGAACATGGTTTTAGACCAATTTTTAGATATTAAAGATTTAAAAATAATTTAAATTAGTTTAGGGGAGTTTAAGGGTCACTTAATAATCCTTTCACATGTTCCACACTCTTGTACAATCCATACAACTACCAAAACTTCCTCTTTTCCAACTATCTTCTTGACTTCACCGTAATACCTATTGACACTTGGATTCACACCCATGAAGAGATTAATAGATATCCTCATTCAAGTTTCATAATTGAGTCATATTTCTTACTTTGGGTGATAATTTCATTGAGATGAATCTCTAGATAAGGGGCTAGCTCCCCTTGATGCACCTTTAAAGCTCTCTCTAACCTATCAATTGTGTATGAAAAGGGTTAAGGAAAACAACTAAGAAACCAAGTAGTGATGAACCAATGTTTATTTTCCTCTAGATTTATTTAAACCACTACTTAAAGACAAATAATGTGTTTCTCACACAAGACTCACAACTCAGGATTCAATACTACATCAATGTTTCATATGCTAGATTCAATAAGGTATATGATTATTAGGAAGGGAATGAATGATTAAAAAGAGGGATAAAATCATGGACCACTTATAGGATATATCTACACTTAAAAAATAATAATATCAAAGACTTGTAATAATATCCTTTCTACAAATTGGTAGACCATCAAGAGTACAAGCTAGAAAAGACAATCTTTCACTAAAGTAAACCAACAACATTCAAGTCATTAATAAAGATTACAACATATGAGTGGAAATGACACATGTATATCTATTCAATAGTTATCTAAGTACAAATATGGCTATATTTTTTCCAATAACCATTGGAGGCCCCTAAAAAGAGCTAAAAGAATGCATATATATAGCTTTGAGAGAGAAATCAAGCAAAGGAAGTCCAAAGGTCACTTGAACATGTGTTTCCTTGAGAATATTAGTTAAAATTTCATGTGAAAGATGGGTGAGGTGATTCATACCATGTCAGGAGGTCTACTTGTCCAAAACAAGTCATAATAATGGTGAAAAATGGTATAAAACCTTTAGAATTAGCATAAGAAACTACCTCCATCAAAGACCATCCATGAACATTTGAAACTAAAAAATACGAGATTCAAAACATAGAACTATTTGAGGGAAATATAACTCATTGTGATAGTTAGAAAATGTTCCTCCTAAGTATTATCCATCCTTTAGACACCTGTGTTTGTCAATTTCATGGAAGATCTTTGATTTGGTCGACTACCAGCAATGACCCAAACTATTGACCTATCTATTCTTTGCTTATTTTGTCTATGCTAGATGCTCAAGATCCTACAATTTTTTACTTCCACATTTTCCCTCAGGTTCCTACCAAGCCCTTTTTGACTTAATGGCTAGTTTTCACAGTTTGAAATTGACATTTGTGGGGCCATCACCTTCCTTATTCATTTACAACATTTTCATTGGACTTAAGTTTCCTTCATACTTCTGCCAAGTGCTCTTTAACTATGGAAAATTCCCTCAAATTTATGGAAATTTCCCTTCGACTTTCCTAAAAACACCCTTACCAAAAGGAAAAAATACCCTTTGAGGAAATTGAAAAGTACCACCAACTTTCTGAAATGAATATTCAGAATTCTCACAAATGAATCCTCCAAAAGGAAAATTGTACCTTCTAGTTTTTTTGTAAAATTCCCTTCCAAAAGGAAAATACCCTTCAAAAACTTTGAAAAGGACCATTCAAAAAAATTGAAAATTTGTAAATGACCCCTTTTGAAAGATAGAAGTGGACCATTTCCTGAAGTAGTACCTTTTTGAGAAAATTGTTTTAGACAAAATGTTTGAAACAATCCCTTTAGAAAGATTATGTAGACAATGTTCCCAAAATAAATCTAACCCTTAGCTCAAAAAGACATCCTTCAAGTCAAGTGTTTTAGACAAAATTTCTGAGATAATTCCCTACACATAAACAAAAAGCCTAAAATAAATCTCTTGAAAAAATTAACACTTGTATTTTTACCATGGGTTTTGTATGGAACACCTCCTTCAAAGGAAATCTACATCCTAGACCTAGCCAAAAGGTATAGACTTAGACAACCAAGCTTAAATGACTAAGTCTAAAATTTGTTTTAAAGTAATTATTTAAACATGAATAAGTCTACTTGTACTTTAGCGAAGGACCTTAGACTAGCACATAAGAACCTTGAACTAGGATGAACAAACCCACATGATTAGCTTCCTCTGCAACTGCTATACGTGCAAGATTTGTCACTATGAAAATAATCTTAAAACCCTACTTAGACCTCTTATAATGACTCAAATAAAAGTAAAATGGACCTAAACAACTAATTGATGAAAGCTAATAGAATTAATATTATATTGAAGAAACCTTAGCTCACACCAAGACATGATATTCACCCCTAAAAGATCTAAAGGCCAAGTTTTCATATAGGGGTGCCCAATTTTGACCTATAGGGTCAAAATTTGGTCAACAAATTAGTGACTCACAGGGGTAGTATGATTGATATACTAACTATACTAGTATCCTTATCAATCCATTGGGCTTATGGAGTCATCTAAGGACTAAAATAAATAAGAAACCTTGACCATGATTTATAACTTGACAAAAAAACTAGTTACCACCTCAAAACACATAAGGGAAAGAACAAACACACATGAATACCAAAGCAAACATGCCTATGATACTAATAACTTAGGATAATAAAACACATTAGAAAGAAAACTAATTATGTACAACTAACCTAGTATGATCTTCCCCCTCCTAGATCAAAGGGGAAAATTGAAAATCCCCTCACTTCATGACATGAAGGATTGGATGAGTCAAGAAGCCTTTTGTCTCTTATCATTGATACCTCCATACTTCTCATAAAGTATATCAACCTTATTGTCATGATTCTCATTAAGAACTAAGCAACTCCAAATAATCTAACCAAGGAAATGAACTCTTCTTGTAAATGATCATTTACTTCATGTTACTGTCCATTCACTTTCTCATGATCAACTCCCATCCTCTTTATATGCATGATTTCAAAAGGATTGAATTCATGTTCATTAGAGACTTTAGGCCAATATGATATTTCTCCATCTTTCAAAAATTGATGAGTTCCTTTTAGAGGGTGATATCCCCTCTTGATGACTTCAAATATATCATTCTTATAATCACAATCCTCTTGATAGAATAAACATGAAAGCTTGTTTCTCCTTTGCATAATTACATGAGTTTAAATGCCACCTTCTCCATCCTTGACCAATTTATATCTTCCTTGAAGAGGAGTATATCCTACTCCAATGACTTCAAACAAGTCATCCAAATTCTGATCAAGGACCTCTCCTAGTCCATCCATAGTATCTTGCAAAGTAAGAAAATAATCAATGATCATTTCCTCCTCATCAAGTATGGAGGAAAAAGCTTGTGAATTGTCTTTTTGCTCACCAAGGGGGGTACCTATGGTTATTTCCTCCTCATATACACTGATGAAGTTTCCTTGATTGGTCATAAATTGAGTATATTCTTCTTCACTTGCCTTTCTCAAGATAGGTTCCTCAACACAAGGAAAACATTCTTCAACAACCAAGAAAGGGAATTCAATATAAGGACTCTCAAAATCAGATGGGGAATGGAATGTAAGGGGTTGTTTTGAAAGCTCATGAGAAATATGGGGCAAAACTTGGGCCAAAATCACTTGATTCTCTTCCTTTCACTTGACCAACACTTCATCAACATCAAAATTAACTTGAGGACTCTCTTAAACCTTCAATATCACCTTAACTAAGTAGCCTCATATTTGCCTCTAATTCCTCAATTTGTTTAGCTAGATTCTCTTGGAAGAGTCTTTTTTAGAGTTCATAAGAATCATCATAGAGATGGGTTGTAAATGAACGCTACCATAGAGTACAAGAAATATTTTGAGGAAGGGTGGAAAGGACTTGAGAAGGACAAGCTTCATTTTTCACTTCACACTCTTGAACAATACTCTTCTCTTCTTTCTTGCCCCATGATTTCACTATTTCACTCCAACTCATGATCTTAGGATTGGGACTCTCTTCTTGAGGAAAGTTAGGAGAGGTTTATATAGGATCAAGATTCTCTTTTATTTCATATTATTTGACAAAAAATTTCTCCTCTTGATGATAGGCAGTAACTTCATTCACTTTATCAAGATATTGATCTAGTTCATGATAGACATTTCTCCAACTTGGAATCTTGACATCATGTTGAGGGGCATGAGAAGGTTGAGGGAGACTAGGAAGAGTTTGCACATGAATAATAGGAGTTTCTTGAGGATAGATGTGTTTATTTTCAAAATAAATAGGATTACCTTATTCAAAAGAGGGCTCACAATCTAAGGAATTTAAATAGTTAGTCTCCATAGAAGGTTGTTTTAATATCCTTTGGCATTGGATTGCTAATTGCAAAGGATTAAGAACATGAGTAGTTAGTTTTGGTATAAGATAAAATGCATTATATGGGATATAAGGTTGATTCACTTTATTTTGGTTAGCAAGTGTTATTTGATAGAAGGGATTTGGTGTACAAGACGAGGGTTTATTTTGTATGGTAGAAGTCTGTCTTGGGATGGGAAAAGGTATACAAGGCTAATTACCTTGAGTGGGTTGACTTCTCCATCTTACTATTTTCTCCTTCATGGATTACATGGATTGAGATTGTATAAACAAACACTCCTCCTTATATATTAACTCTTGTTGATATCTATTTTTCTCATTCAACCTATCTATCTCCAACATTTGCTTCTCAAACTCCAACATTATCTCCCTAGAACTCTTGGATTGACTAGGAGAAAGATAATTAGGAGAGCTTCTTGAGGTGATTCCATGAACAACATGAGCTTGATCAAACCTATACGTAGGAATACAAGGGCCATACTACTAAATAATGGGATTATACATACCAAATATGATTTTTTGATGCACTATCACTACTTGACTAGCTAACTCAACTTCGAGTCACCATTGGTGCTGATTGAAATGCCTCCAAAAGGCTGATTGGTTGAAGAACACACCAAGAATTCATCACCTCATTGGATAAATAGTCTCACTAAGCATGCCAAAAAATGTTGACACTTGGATTCACACCCTTGAGGAGATTCTCAATTCTCCTCATCCAAGTGGCATAATGGAGTCATCTCTCTTTCTATAGGTGACAATTTCATTGAGATGAATCTCTAGATAAGGGGATAGCTCCTCTTGATGCACCTTTAAAAATCTCTCTAACCTATCAATTATGTATGAAAAGGGTTAATTAATAAAACTACTAAACCAAGTGGAAATGAAACAATGTATAATGTCCTCCCAATTGAATGAAACCATTACTTAAAGACAAATAAGGTGTTTCTCACACAAGACTCACAACTCATGATTCCTTACTAAATCAATGTTTCATATACTAGATTCAAGAAGGTATATGATTATTAGGAAGGGAATGAATGATTCAAAAGAGGGATAAAATAATGGAACAATTCAAGGATATCTCTAAACTTAGACAATAATAATAGCAAAGACTTGCAACAATATCCTTTTTGTAAATTGGTAGACCATCAAGAGTACAAGCTAGAAAAGATAATCTTTCACTAGACTAGACCAACAAAATTTAAGTCATTACTCAATATTATAGAATATGAGTGGAAAAAAACTTGTATATTTATTCAAGAGTTCTTCAAGTATAAATTTGGCTAGATTTTTTCCAATAACCAGTGGAGGCCCCTAAAAAGAGCTAAAAGAATGCATATATGTAGCTTTGAGAGAGAAATTAAGAAAAGGAAGTCCAAAGGTCACTCAGACATGTGTCACCTTGATAATATTATTTGTAATTTCATGTGAAAGAGGAGTGAGGTGAGTCATTCCATGTTAATAGGTCTAATGTCCAAAAAAAGTCATAAGAATGGTGAAAAATGGCATAAAACCTTAAGAATTGGCACAAGAAACTGCCTCCATCAAAGGCCATTCATGAATGTTTGAAACTAAAAATAGGAGATTTGACACATAGCACTATTTGAGGGAAATGGAACTCATTGTGATAGTTATCAAATTTTCCTCCTAACTGCTAGCCATCCTTTAGACACCTGTATTTGTCAATTTCATGGAAGCTCTTTAATTTGGTCAGCTACCAATATTGACCTGAACCATCGACCTGTCTATTCTTTGCTTGTTTTTTGTGTCATATGATTAGGATCTTACCATTTTTTACTTCCACATTTTCCCTCAAGTTCCTTCCAAGACCTTTTTGACTTAAAAAACTATTTTTTGTAGTTTTAAATTGATGTTTGTGGGGCCATCACCTTCCTTATTCAAAACATTTTCCTCAGACTTAAGTTTTACTTTGGACTTTTTCCAAGTGATTTTTAACTATGGAAAGTGCCCTATGAATTATGGAAAGTGCCCTTCAAATTTCCTAAAAATACATTTCCCAAAAGGAAGAAATACCCTTCAAGGAAATTAAAAAGTAATGTCAGCTTTCTAAAATAGATCTTTAGAATTCTTGCAAACAAATCCTCCAAAAGTAAAATTGTCCCTTTGGGTTTTTTTAAAAATTCCCTTCCAAAAGGAAAATACCCTTCAAAATTTTTGCAAAGGACCATTTGAAAAGATTGAAGTTACCTTTGGAAAAGTTGTAAATGAACCCTTTGGAAAGATTGAAGTAGACCATTTCTTGTAGAAACACCTTTTCGATAATTTTTTTCAAATAAAATGTTTGAAATAATCCCTTCAAAAAGATTATGCAGAAAATTTTCTCAAAATAAATCTAACCCTTAGCTCGAAAAGATATCCTTCAAGGAAATTATTTTAGACAAAATATTTGAGACAATTTCTTACACTTGAACAAAAAGCCTAAAATAAATCTCTTGAAATATTAACACTTGTAATTTTTCCATGTGTTTTATATGGAACACCTCGTCCAAAATAATTCTACATATTGGACCTAGCCAAAAGGTAGACTTAGATAGCCAAGCTTGAATGACCAAGTCTATAAATGTTTTTGAAGCAATTCTTTGAACATGAACAACTTTGCTTGTGCTTCAATGAAAGACCTCAAACTTAGTACATAGGAACCTTAAACCAAGATTAAGAAACCCACATGATCAACTTCCTCTATAACTACTGCATGTGCAAGATCTAGCACTATGAAAATGCTCTTTAAACCCTACTCAAAACTCTTAGAATGACTCAAAGTAAAGTAAAAGGGACCTAGAGAACTAACTAATCAAATATAATAGCATTCATATTATGTTTAAGAAACCTAAGCTCATACTAAGACATGATATTCACCCCTAAAAGATCTAAAGGCCATGTTTTCATATAGGGTTGCCCAATTTTGACTTGCAGGGTCAAAATTTGGTCAATAGTACCGATAGGTTTTTACTTAGGAATAACAAATATGACAAGGATATGACACTAAGGATGTTGATAAAAACTTGGACACCTTTGTATACTTAGGAAAACCATACAAACCTTCATAAATGACTCAAATATGACCTCTAGGATGGCATAAGATATAAAGGACTAAAAGGTGACCATGACAAAGCTAGTGACATATTAAATGACATTGATAGGACCATGACACACCATATAAGATCCTAATAGACCCATATACAAGTTTTTTACTATAAGGGGTTGAGCTATTTTGAATTTTGGCCAAAATAGTCGACATAGTCCTTGTTTAATTCTTGTAAGTTATTGTCTATTTTGTGGTTATAGTCCTTAAGCTTACACATATGCGTAAAAGAATCCAAATACTCCACCACCATAACCTATGGTGGTTACTCCATCTCTTTATGTGTGAGATTTTCACTCATAATTGGATATATCTCTATGATTCTCACTCCTTCCACCATCTATGCCTCTAGTTTCATGATGGCTACTTCCCTCACTACCCATGTTTTCTTTGTGTTTTTTTGTGCTAATGGAAAACCTATTCTTAGACATTTCTTACCCATATTAAACATAATACTATTGAAGTGTGGCTATTTAATTCTCTTAAAACCCAAAATTATGCTTGTCATACTTCATATTTATGGGAAATACAATTGCACATTTGGCTATCGAGCTTCCTACCCTATTAATGGTAGCCTAGTCATTTTGCTAAAATCTTGCTCTCATGTTTCTCTAACAACTTCTCTCCACTTGCCTCCTTTTCTTTTCTTTGTGGAATTCAATCTTATTTGTGGTCTTTCATTCTCACTTGGGGTCTATGGGGGGAACTTGTTCTCCCTGGTAGCATCTTCTAGCTTTAATGGCTTCAGCTTCTAGCTCTATTCTAATTGCTTTAAAATGATAGTAATTTGCCTTCCTCTTCTATCTGCCCTTTTATATGATTTAGATACCACATTGATGTTCGATGGTGTTTATATTATTGAGATCTACTAAAATTATGAAATTTTCTAAAATCCACCACCAACTACTCATTTATTATGGATTTTTGTTTTTCCACTACTGTTGCATTAACTTTGATAATGGTTTCTTTGATGAAGTGATAGGTGATTCAAATGGTCACTTCCTACTGAATGTTGGGTGGGTGCTAGCTAACCTAATGGTCATTATCTTTTAATTTTTGTTAACTTGGTTCAACCTTCACCATTTTTTATGATTACTTGGGCATAGTGCTTCACATGCACATGATTCAACCTCATAGGTTTCATCACTTCATGGTGTTACACTTCCTTTCAATTATGATTCTCTTTCTTGGTCAATTTATCTACACTTTAATGTCTTTTTCTTTAGCCTTTCCTACTCCATAAAAATCCTTGTGTTGGTCTTATATCACCTCATTATCTCCTCTTGATCTCTTGTGCACAAACACCTTATGCACATTCCTTCATAAATTTGTACTTACATTTTTCTAAGACTAGCTTACTTCATACGTTCCTAGAGACTTATATGTTTAGCCTCAAGTGCTTAAAAAGTGACTAGGCTCGACTCACCTGACTAGATTTATGTGGGTATAAGTACCATAAAAGTTCTCCTACATGCCTGAAGTGCCATGCATATTAAAACAACATAAAAAAATTTAAAAAAAGAAGATTTAGCTTGTGCCAATTTTATTCTAGTCATAGGACAAAGTGACTAGCTTTTGACTAGAAATTTAATGTTAGATGATTCAAACACCATCCTAGTTATGGTATGATTTTAATCTCTTATCGTTGAAATGACCAGGGAGCATTTCACTAGCTAATATGCATAGTTTGCATGCACTAGTTTCTAATAAACTATGGATGACATATGGTCCTCTCAACCTAATATGTAACTTACTTGGGTTCTTGAGGTACTTAAAATCATATAATAATACTTGTACACCTTCTATAAATACCTTGTGCTTGATATGTTTATCATGCTATAGATTTTGACATGTCTTTTCTATCTATTAGCTCCACCATGCTTAGGCACATGTCTTATCTAGTTGATCTAAATCTTCTAGGCATGAACTTAAATACTCTTGGTCATCTAATTGACCAATACACATGATGCAAAATGAAGGCACTAAGAACTCCATAGGTAAAATGGCCTCTAAACCAAACACTATTTGGAATGGTATAGCCTTATTTAGATGATTGTATGTTATATGATAAGATCATACAACACTGACATATGGTTATCCCAATCCTTGATACCAATGTTGCATATTTTTTTGAGACACATTCCCAATATTTTATTAAATGCTTCCATGGTTCTATTATCTTGGGGATGATAGGGTGTCATTTTTTGTTGCACCACCATATGTTCAAATAGAAAGATCTAAACTATTTTATTGATAAAATACATGAAAACATGGAAAGAGGTACATGATAGGATACAAAAATAATTATAAGGAAGGAAAAATAAGGTAATGATGACTATGGAAAATAAAACACAAGCTTTGAGATACAACAAGGTGATAGAGGGTGAGGTGGAGGATGTGGTGGTGGAAGGTTCCCACCACACTCATGTTATAAGTGTGGATCAATGGAGAATTATCAACATGAATGCCCTACACATCCCATGTGTGGGTATTATCAAGGGCCCTATAAGGTCAAAGAATACCCTGACTTGTACAAAACATTAACTTAAGGTAGGCCTAACATAGACAAGGATACAAGAATGATTAGCATGATAATAAAATATAAAAATGGACCCCAAAAGTGTAGCCTACACACATAGAGGCAGTCAAGGTACATGTAGTTACTCATAGTGGATTCACCACTCAATCTACAATTATGCCAATACTTGAGTTAAGCCTCAAGTATATGGATAAGGGTCAAAGTGAGCACATAATATGGATTGAACCACAAGATACATCATACCCAAAGCTAATGTGCTAGAAATATGTATTATAATAAGCTATGAGTATAATCAAAAACTTGTAAAGGGATCTCTAATTAGAGTGAGATCTTGAAGCACAAGCTATCACCTCTTGAAAAATGTAGGATAGCCAAAAATATAAAGTACAAGAATTAACTAAGATATTTCACCTCTTGAAAATAGAAGTATTGATTCCTTTATGGAATAACTTATTCCTAGAACATGCAGGTTAAAAGCAAGTTGAGGTTACCATGCCATGTATGGAAAGATCATGAGAAGTTTGACATACACAAAATTTTAAATATGACCAATAACTCTTGGTGGATACCACTATTGATAGATGGTATTTTTATGAGGTTCTTATAGACATAGGCATCAAGGTCAACATATTGACCAAGAACGTTTGGGAGAAAATGGGTAGACTAGCCTTGCTACCTTCTCCTTATGTACTCTTCATGGCCAATAAAACCCAAGCACAACATATCAAAAATTTTAAAAGTGTATTTGTAGATATCATGGGCATTGAGTTCTAGACTAAATTTTAATTAATAGAGTTATCAGTGAAGGACAATTACTTGACACTTATAGGAAGGCCATCATGTTATGAAAATAATGCAGATATGCACTTTAAAAGGTGCTACATGACCTTTAAGAATAAAAAGGAGAGGGTAATTATACCTCTCCAAAATTACCAAGTACCCCCTATGTTGAGAGTGTTGACATTGAGGATAAGATCAACCATATTTATAACATCATAGTGTAAGGCATCTAGACTCTAGACCTAAATGATCAAGGAAGACCCATAATGTTGTGAAAAAGTCTAGGGTCTTGGTTTTCTACAACTAGGTGTAAGAATGGGATAATACCTTCATGATCAACATTTAATCACTCAAAAATTAGTATAGTATGGGTGTAGGTATCACATAATTGATAATAGATGATTGTTTTGGCTTGGCTAGTGTGTTGTAACAAAGGAAAGTTTTAGATGTCATACACTTCTTGATAGACTTCATAGCTTAGAATCAAGATGTGTACATTCCTCTAGGGGAATTTATTTCTATTATGGCCTTATACTTCATAATCGATACATCATATTCCACTTCAAGTGTCATGCAAAGATCGAGTAGTAAGCTTTTGGAGCTAGGAGGTCATAGATGTAATTTTTGCTTTTATAAATGGGTGATCCCAATGTCTACACTTTTGACCACCTTGTATATGAGTGCAACTTCAAGTGCTTCCTGAGGATCAATAAGTCTTTAAGGAGAGCACTCTTTAGAATAGCTCAAGTAACCCCCCAATAAACCATTGTTGATGCTAGGAAGGGTGAATATCATATAGGAGCTTTGATAGGAGAGTTTTGAACCTTACATCATATAAGCAAACACTCTGATATTTTTTAGGAAATTACTTCTAGTATAGCATGCTCTATTCTTTAAACTCTATGATGTCAAATTCATTAAATAATGCATACTTTAGGTTATCATAGTCAACCATGGATTGGTTAGAATAAAATTTTCAATACCAAGTATGGGCACAATCAAGTAAAGTGGTTGTAAACTAAGTAGTCTTACACTCTGACTGGGTTATGCCTCGTGTGAACCATTGTAGTTCACACTTTAGTACATGTTTCACAATATTTTCCATGCCATGATACTCTAGTAGGTGCATATCCATTTACTAGTAGATTTGTTATGGGGGGGGGGCAGCTGGTACTTGAGGTGCTTGTCCCCCTAGTGCCTATCCTAGTGGTGGTCCTCCAATGCCTCTAGTCATGGAGGTAGGTACTAGTCCCATCATTATTACTGGCACACTTGATGTCATTGGTGTTGTGTTAAATTTTTTGGTGTTATACCACTTTTTGTGGGTTGTTACCCACCTTGAGTTGCTAAAATTACCTAAATTGGCATGTTTACATTCAAGTATTATTATGGTGAATTAGTTCTCAATGGTATAGAGGTGGTTACTCATCTCCTTATATGGAATAATTAGTTCAATCATAAAGTTATAATCTAAATATATAAAATGTTTAAGATATAAGCTATTAGTAGGGTCAACAAACACTTCTACACTTTATTCAAGTAGGGGATCCATCGTATGAGCATGCACCATAATTTCAAAGGGTATAAGCACATCAAGTTTATATGTAGTCATAAAATATTGTAGAAACCCAGTGAATTCCACCCCTATCAAGTGTTAAGCTGAATTCATCACTTCATTATATCTCTCATCTCCATGCTGATATATTTCAAGAGATCCTTCCCCATACCCTTCTTGTATGCAATTAGAAATACATCATGTCTATAAATTAATCCTAGCTCAGAGAAGATAGAGCATACCTACACATCTGATTAGGAATACATTTTTTAAGAAAGATCATGATAAATATAGGGATCCACTAGACCCAATTAGTGGATCACTTGTCACAATACACTATGCTAGGAAGGTTTCTAAAACCTACAATCTAACATAATCATGCAACAACCCTTAAAAATTCCTAGGTTTAATGTTCACTTTATAACTAATAAACAAGAAATTAAATCTAATCTAGTGCATATCAAATCTTGTGGCACAAAGTGGGGGTTAAAAATAAAACAAACTAAACTAAACATGCATAGAAGACATACACTCACATTAATGTATACAAAATCCTAATGCATGGTAGAGAAGAAAAACTACATTATTTATCTACTCTTATAAAATAGAAATAAAGTTAGGAATACTTAACTTTGAAGACAAACTTGCTGAGCCTCAATATCTCCCTTGGCCAAGGTGTTTCACAAGAGATTATTGTGGTATGTAAGGATAACAAAGACAAATCAGTTCTAGGCTACATAACTTATCTATGCATCCAAATGACTTCTCCACAAGATAAGGTCCATATCTCCAAAGAAAGTATGGAACCCTGAGCTTTATTCCTCAAGTAAAATGATCAATAAGTAGATGTTAATTTTCACTTATTTTTATTTGCTTCTCTATTCTCAAATGGTTGGAAATTAACTTGTATTTATAGGTGTATCTTTCCCTAAATCCTTCTAAATATGTTGACTATACAAGGTCAACCTAATCAACCCTGTATGTTTTCAAGAGATAAATCACTAGGTCTTGAGCTAGGTCAACTAAAGGGATAACAAAACTTGAGGTGAAAAATATCCCTAAACAATACAAGTTTGACCCTATTGACCTTATACAGTAATCAGAGGCTAAAAACTATATAGGGTCAACCTAGTCAATCTAGTACAATCAATTGGTGAAAGGGGGTCGAGGTAAGAGAAAGGAGGATAAAGATGTGAAAAATGATTGGAGTAGGTATAATAGAGAATAATAATAAGCTTAGGGTAAATGGTTGTAGGAGACAAGTGTGTAGATGGCAAGTGGCAAAAGGGACAACAATCTTATGAAGCACTAATGGTCTACCCACCCCTTTCTTGGTATACCCATTAAAACATACACTCAGATAGATTGAGACTCGATGGGTTCCTAAAAGATACAAATTGTTATTAATAAATAAAAGTTTGAAAATATTATGTGTATACATATGCCCCACTTGAATCTCATCATGTGTCACATAAGTACAACACGAGATGGTGCTTCAGGATAGAAAATGATGACACACAATGTTGATGCTAAGTAAAGTACATAAGCAACAAATACAATAAATGAAAGGAAAAAATTAAAAAACACATACATTTACTTACCTTAATGTTGTAAATAAATAAGTATACTAAAAGATAAAGCGAAGGTGTTTAATGTGAAGAACACTAGGTGAACTTGTAGAAGTTAGTAAAAAAAATAACCAAAAATCAAAAAAAATAGAAGATAGGCATATAGTAGTGAAAAATGAGTTAAGGAAAAGATATGAGGGTATTAGGAAAAATTTGGAAATTTAGCATTGTTAAGGCAAGGCTAAATTAAAAAGATTCAGGGTAAAATGATTAACAAAATGATGGCAAATAAATGACAAATGATGAAAAATAAATGATAAATGAGTGTAAATTAATGACAAATGATTGTAAAACACATTAAATCATGTTGGAAAGCATGTAAAACATAAATGGTAGAAAGGAATGTAGAACATACTAAATCACGTTGGAAGCATGTAAAATATGAATGACAAATGAAATATCAATGAAAGAAAACTTGAACAAATATATGTAAGAAAGTGAAAAGTAAGCTAATGTAAGATAGGGAAAAATAAAAACATGAAAGACTAAAAATGAAATGTAATTGGAGATGTGAGACAAACATGAAAAAGACATACATAAAGAGAAACATGTAATAATGGAAAATGTCATATGTAAGATAAGTTAAGTCCACAAAAATTAAACAAGAACATGATGGAGAAATGAAAATCAAAAGCTCTAAAGGATGAAAACTCAAACTTATTACTTATTCAAAGATATATTGTAAGAAAACACAACCACCTAATTACATGACTAGTATGACAATGAGGTGGTGTGGTAATTAAATGGTGTAAGAGTTTAATTCATAGTTTCTTAGACATGTTTTTCTCTAAGGATAGATAAAACTGAAACAAAGTAATGCTAGAATGTTTTTAATAGGTGAAGAAGAAGGAATAATAGAAAAGTGAAAACAAATTTAGAATCATAATTTTCCTATCAAGGGTGGAAATGAAATTGGTAGAGGGGAGAATGAAATAAAAACCAAGGTAGAGGAATTCCTTATCGAAGTCAAGACACTCAAATTAGGTTTGTCAAAACAAGAGGAATTTCAACCTTAAGGACTCAAAAGAACTTCTCTTAGCCATACAAGTATTAAGTCAATAAATTAAGTATATATATCTTCCCATGAAGGCTATATAAATGAAAATTAAAATGGATCTACCTCCCCACAACATGTTCCTCATTCCTCAAGACCCCTTACAGATTTGTTGGTCTACTACAAAGATTGGTTACTTGCATGAGAAATTAGGTATCATCATAGAGTTTTTTAAATTCCCCTATTCCAATCTACTTGCATACCACACCTCAAAGGACATTGAATATGTGTGAGTCCAACTATGGAGTTTGAGAATCAATTAGAGATAAGATATGTGCTTAGAATCATGTCTTTTGGTGTGATTTTACATTTTGATATTTATATGTTGCCTTTTGTATATCATTGCCTTTTATGTCAAATGATTTAGATTTTAATTCTCTTGATGGATTTTTTTTCCTCCTCCACATGGATTTGGAAAACCAAAACATGGCTGATAAAGATGAATTTCATTTGAATACTTGGGACTTGGTTTCTAAGAGAGAGAAATTTTAGAAAGCATGGGTTCTAAGAGTCTCATAAATCTAGGTGAAATAAAAGTGCTATCTTGAATTCAACCTTATTTTATCTAATTTGGAGTGAAATAAATGGGAAATCAAGAGGAGTGACACATGTGATAATTTAAATTACTTCAAATCATAAAAAAATGTGAAAAAAGGGAAAAAAGGGATATAAATATAGTAAAGTGTGATTCCTTATCATAAGAATAAGGGAAATGGAGGTAAACATGATAATAATATATTTTTTGTGCAAATTAAATATATCAAAAGAATCAAAGGAAATGGAGGAAAACATGATAATCATAGATTGTTTGTGCAATTTCTATCTATCAAAAGAATCAAAAGTGAAAGTTGAGAAGAAAAATTAGTACTATTTTTCCTAGAAAAGGAATGAAAAAATGGTAATTTTATGAGGAGGCTTAGTTCCTATCCATGGTCTTATACTAAAAATCATAAAATATAAACCCATGAGGGTGATAAAAATTAAAATGTGAAACAATAAAATGAGAAAAGAAGCAAAGGTGATATTTTGTGAGGAGGACCAGGTCCTATCCATGGTCTTATACTATAAACTCAAAAAACATGAACCCATGGGGGTGAATGCTAAATAAGGGGAAAATTAATCATAAAGATAATAAGGAAAAGAATGACATAAAAAGACAAAAATAAAAGAGACATATGAGGATAAAAATGAAAGCAAATGCCAAATTGAATGTGTAATAAAACGAAAGAATGTAAAGGAAAATAATGATGCTAGTAAAATGAATGTAAAAAAAATAAAGTGCACAAAAACAAAGAAACATGAGAGAAAAATAAAAATTAAGATATATGTTTATGTCTTTATCAAAGATGAGCATGTGAAATACAAGTCTATAAGTCTTGGAAGGTTTCTTAAAGATGGATTTGGTTATTTTATGCATTGTAGATAAGAGTGGGCATCATAAGATTCTCCTTATGGGTAAGTGGATGTAGGGATGGGCATTGTAAGATACCCCAAATTTAAGTTTCATGTAGATGGTCATCGTAAGATGTCCCAACACGTGAGATGGATTGAGGAAACATTGAAGTATTAAAATGGTTTGCATTAGGTTGGTAGGTACATTCAGAGATAGGAAAATGTGTTGGTTTGTGAGATTTTAAGGAGGTTGAATGTGAAATATGATGTGTAAGGGAGGTATAAAGAGGTAAAGGAGGTAATATGAAGTGGTCCATATATAATAACTCAGTGCAAAGAAACTAATGCATTTCAACTATCCAAGCTTAAATGATCAAAATTACCCATCCCCATCAATGGGATGTACCTCAAATCTTGATTTTGAGATTGGAATTTGTTTTAAAAATATTGTATAAATTAGGGTTAGTTGTTTTTCCTAATAAGTGCTTTCACATAAGTCAAATCATTAAGATTTTTTATTTCCTTGATTTTTTCAATTTTTCCTTGTTTCATTCTTATTTAGGCAAAATTGTAGTTTGAAAATAGAAAAAATATGACAAAAAATTATGAAATTGAGAAGGAATAGTCAATATTCAGAATTTAAAAGCTGGAGAGTGCCAAAATTTCTCATTTTTTGCTCATGTTGTGAATGAAGAGACCAAGCTCAAGGAGAAGACCAAGGTTCTAGTTGAAGCTACTTATAAGGTGTGTTTGGATTCTAATGAGAAACCTATTATGTGTGAGCAAGTTTCAAGCTTGGTTCCTATGTTGTCAAGGTCTGAAGGTGATGTTTTACAATACAAAGAAGCTACTTTAGTAATCAAGGTATGTCAATATTCCATAGTTGCTCTAAATGTTGTAGATCCTATCATAGAAGAGAAAGTGAGTGATGTATGAAAAGAACAAGTTATCAAAGTTATCTTATGTTTACAACTTCAATTAGTATTGATAAGATAAAGTAATGAGGTGTATTCATTCTTATCCTCTTTCCTATCTCCTTACTCAACTTTACTCAGTTACTTTATTGAGCATAGTCTTTTGCTTTTGCTTTTGATATCTATTTACTCAAATGGATCATAGGGTAAAACCCCTTCATTCTATTATGGTATCTGCAATAGGGGTTACAAATGATTTACAAAGATACTTATTCACATGCAATTATAAAATAGGGTGTTCGTAAGTTTTGGAGCAAATAACAATAGTTTTCTCAATAAAGTGAGGGTTGTACAATAAGGGTTTGGTCCATTGGCAGCCAACAATCCTACGTCACACTTTTAGGACTATTATATCAAAATAATTACTATATAACAATAAATTAAGACAATAAGTTACATTTATCATTTGTAATCAATGATATTTATGCAAATTCAATAGGGTTTGACCCAGTTGATTGTAATCAGTAGTGGGTTACCTGTATTTGATGTTCATGTAATATTTAGTATTCAATTGACTGAAATTAAGGAGGGGTGTGGTTGGAAATCCTATTGCATGTATTTTTCTATTAATTTATTATGTGGTTATATTTGTGAAATATAAATATTTTGTGCCTCTACTTTTACTTGGTAACATTAATAGGTTTAACGGGGGTTATGATTTATTCATGAGGGTTTTGATTTATATTACATGAGGGATCTAGTTTCTTAAAGAGTGTGTTGAATTTATTTCTTCTAAGTGAAATCTAAATTATTAGAGTATGATATGCATTAGAGTAGGAATTATAACTAAGTACTCTTTTGGTTCATCTGACATAGGAGGTTGATGTTAAATATATGTAATGATATGTTTAAAGTTGTTCATGTTAGCTATCCTTTCCTTATTGGTGTAGAAAGAAGGATCAACTATGGTTTGAACAAAATTATCAGATGAAGTATGGGTATGGGATGATTGTTTTTATTTATTAAGTAGTTGATTTTTATGTGATTGTGGTTCTTGAGATTGAATTTGAGAAGATTGAAGATAGTCTTGATAATTTTATTTTGTTAGAGTATCAAGATTGAAATGCAGACCAAACAAGTGAGAAAGAATAAAATGGTGAAGATCACGACAAGACTCATGAGAATGACCTGTAGTAGCATGCCACCAATAAAACTTATCAGGATTGTACCATTTTGGAGGAGGTTTGGAAGGATCAAAGATCATGGGTTTAGAGGGTGTAAATTTCCTCTTAAGCTGTTCTAAACTCAAGGGAGGGTGAAAATTGGTTAAATTAGATGCTCCATTTTGAGGTTGGGGATGCTTGGATGAATCAATATTATGAGAAAATGATTGAAAAGATTTTTTATTAGTTGTTTGAGGTGTTTCAAATTGAGTCATAATAAAGTATTGCCTTTTTTCTTGGACTAAGTCTTCTTATAAAGTTTTAGGAGAAAATATTCAAACTTTGTATTGAAGGGGAGCCTTAAGAACTATGATGAATAGTATTAAAATATTGTAAACATTCATATTATGGTCCACTTTATGATCAAGATATTTCCATCATTTGATGAAAGTATGAGTATATTCATTAGGAAGTTGTTTGGCATTGATAAAATGGATAACGTAATTTTTAGGAAGGTCATCATGTTAGAATTCCTTCACTAGAACATTGACTAAATCATCTAGTTGTGAGATGGAATGTCTAGGAATTTGGTTTTGCCATTTAAGTGCATCACCAAAAAAGGCTTTGGATAAGATATTAGGGGTAGAAAAGGTGTTAGTTTGGACCCATTCCTTATAGAGATTACCAAAATACTTAAGAAAGATAGTAGGATCCTTAGTCCCATTATATGCGATAGTTGGAGAAATGTTTCCAATATCTATGGATGAAATTAATGGGGATAAAAGTCCATTTTGATGATGTTGAATCATTTATTTATTTATTTAAGGTTGAGGGATGATATTACCATTGGCATATCTAAGAGGAAGAGGGATGAAATTTGGATTTGGTTGAGACATGATGACTTGAGGTGGTTAAATAAAAATGTTTAATAAATGTTATTGCATGTTCATCATTTGAGATTGACTAGTTATTTGTATGATGTTCATTTGATGTATGAATTATGTAAGAATTTGAGTTGTATCAATAGTTGGGTTTGTGTTTGTAGGAGGGGTATTGGTAATTTTCATGTGAGGAAAATCATTTGGAGGTGGAGAATTCCAAATATTAGTGTTAGTTGTCTTAAGTGTGCTAGAAGAATAAGGAAGCTTGGTAAATCCACCATTATTGTTAGGAGTGTAAATAGTATTATCATAAAGGTTTTTAAATAATTGGGAATCATCTAGATTATTAATTTGAGTGGTTTCAACCATGCTAATTTGGGAAGTGATAATAATAAGTGCTCTTATTATGGGTGTAACAAGAGAATTATGAACATTGGTTGTAAGAGGTGGAACATAATGTGAGGTTCTAACATTTGATGTAGATGGGTTGATTAGTCTATGAATTCTAAGTTTATAAGGTTTAAAGTAGTATAAGTTATATGATTTTCATGGTTTTGAATTTGTCTAATACGATTCTCTATATCTATTATACGGTGTGGGGTTCATTCAAATTGAGAAAATTTAGAACCATGTGATGAAGAGATACATCATAAAGAGTTGTCTTCTATGGTGGATAGGTGAGGTAGGATAGAACAACCTGTGTACATTAGGAATGGGTTGAGACTATTAATAAATAATTTGATAAGAGGCTTCATGATACCAAGAAGGAGTGGATATAGAAGGTTAGGAGGAAAAGTAAGGATAAAATTAGTCAACTAGGGAAACAAAAATAGAGGTTGAAAACAATACAAGGTTGATAGTGTCAACCCAATAGGCTAAAAAAGTGTACAGGGTCAACCCATTAGGCTTAAAAAAATGTATAGGTTCAATAGGGTCAACCCAGTAGGCTGAAAAAATGTATAAGGTTAGTAGGGTTGACCCAGTACATTGAAAAAATGTACAGGGTCAGTGGTGTCAACCTTTTAGGTTGAAAAATGTATATGGTCAGTAGTGTCAACCCAATACTAGAAATAGGAATTTTTTTGAAATTAGTTTTGAAATCAAGAAGTGAAAGAAGCACATAATAAATTGGGTCAATGAGGTTGATCCAATTGAGGCACACAACATAAAACCTTACAACAACACTGGCTAATGCATGTTTTTATAAAATAAAATATAATTATGAAAAGAACAAGCAAACAAATTGGAAAGTAAATAGCTAGATAAATGGTCAACCTAGATATTTATAAGATTATGAGAATATATTTTTAAATGTGATGAGAAGTTGGCTATAAGTAAGGAACTAAAAATTAATCTAAATATAGTTTCAAGTAGTTTGGTCTAAAAGTGATATATAGTGGTAATGATACATGCTTGGTATTAGAGCCTACCCCCTCAGTTCACACACCATAGTGCTTAGCCAAAATATACCATTAAACGTGATTTATACTTGACCAAAACATCAAGTCGACTCCCCCTTGGTGATGAAATCCAAGTAGGTTTCCCTTAGGTAGACAAATGTTAAAATTATTGTCTAGATTTTGTGATTTGGTCATGTGTACATAAAATATAAAATAGTGAAACTAAATGATTAATTGAAAAACCACCTAATTAAACTATGTGATCTATTATAAGAATGCAAGTAATAAGAAGTGAAAGTGTGAATTAATTACTAGCATATAAGGTTAATTCCAACTTTGAAACAAGGTACAATGTTGATATAGCCAACAATGTATGCATAGAATATAGAATAGGGTTGATAGGGTTGATCCTATACTATGGAAGTCAAGTCTAAAAATGAACAGGGTCAATAGAGTTGACCCAGTTATCTAGATAACACAGAACATAAAATTGGGTTGGCAAGGTCGATCTAGTTAACTGTGCAAGGACAGTTTTAAAGACTAAAAACTGTAAAAGGAAAGACTGTAAAGAAAGAGGAAAATAAATAGAAAGGAACCTTGGTGGATAAAAGATGTAGAGAATCAAGATTATTTTTTAATAACATTGATATATGATTACAAATTTTGCTAACTAGGTCGACTGGGTTGATCAAGATTTTTAAAATCCTATTATTGAGTGCCTGGAATGTACAGGGTTGACTAGGTCAACCTAGTATGTTGAACAAGGATGTATAAAAGTTTGTAAACTATATTAGGTCAAATAGGTTGATCCAATAGTCTAGGTTGGAAGTTTATGCATATATGTTAGAGCTGGGTTGATGCAGTCGACCTAGTATGGAAAATATATTCTAAAAATAATAATGAAAGAATGTGAAAAAATATTGCAAGGGTTAGTTCATGTCGGGTTCACCAAAATGTATGCAATCAAAAATGCATCATGGTTATAAACCAATCCTAGCTTAGTGAAGATGGAGCATACCTACACTTTCAATTAGGAATACATCTATTAAGTGGTAACATGACCAATATGGGGATCCGCTAGACCCAATTATGGGATCACTTATCCTAATACACCATGATAGGAAGGGTTCCAAATCTTATAATCTAACATAATCATGTAACAACCCTAAAAGAGTCTTAGGTTTAATTTTCACTCTCTATCTAATAAACAAGAAAGTAAATCTAATCTAGTGCACACTAAAGCTTATGGCACAAAGTGGGGGTTATAAATTAGAAAAACTAAACTAAACATGCATAGAAAACATATACTCATGAAAATATATATGAAATCCTAATTCATGGGAGAGAAGCACAACTATATCATCTATCTACTCTTACAAATGAGAAATAAAGTTAGGAATAATTACCTTTTAAGATGAACATGTCGAGCCTCAATATTTCCCTTGAACAAGGTTATTTACAAGATATTGTTGTGGTATGTAAGGATGATAAAGACAAATCAGCTCTAGGCTACACAACCTATCTATGCATCCAAAAAACTTCTCCACAAGACAAGATCCGTATCTCCAAATAAAGTATGGAACCCTAAGCTTTATTCCTCAAGTAGAATGGTCAATAATCAAATGTTTATTCTCACTTATTCTTCTTCTCTTATCTATTCTCAAATGGTTGGAAATGAACTTGTATATATAGGCATATATTTTCATAAATCCTTCTAAATTTTTTGGTTGTACAGGGTTAACCCAATCAACCCTATATGTTTTCAAAAGATAAATCACTAGGTCTTGAGATAGGTTAGTCAAAGGGCTAATGAAACTCCAAGTGAAAAATATTCCTAAATATTATAGGGTCAACCCTATCGACCCTATACAATAATCATAGGCTAAAAACTATAAAGGGTTGACCCGGTCGACCTAGTATAGTCAACTGGTGAAAGGGGGTTAAGGCAAGACAAAGGAGGATAAAGATGTGACAAATGTTTGGAATGGTAAAATAGATAAGAATAATAAGATTAGGGTAAATGGTTTTAGGAGATAAGTGTGTATCTGTAAAGTCACAAAAGGGATAATAGTCTTATGAAGCACTAATGGTCTACCCACTCTTTTCCCAATGTACCCCTTAAGTCATGCACTTAGAGAGATTGAGACTTGATAGGTTTATGCAAGATAAAAAGTGTTAGTAATAATTTTTTTTAAAAAATATTATGTGTATACACTTCTTATTATCTATGGGTCCTCTCCACACTTCCAAGTTCTAGATACTCTATCAGTTGGTGTTGTCTCTTATTATAGGTTTGTCTTCTAAGCTATTAGGTGTCGATATTCTCATCCCATTTCATTATGCCTCACCTACACATCCCCTTATCCCCATTTTTGAAACTCATACATAAAAGGATTCTATCCTTCCATCCCCAAAGTCTCAAAACCATAACCAACCATTAGCTTTTTCATCTATGTATCTAGCTCCTTCATGAATTTGCCTCTGGGGTCATGCAAAAACTAGTACTCTACCTCTTTAAGGTATGAATATGTTAAGATTGTGAACTTAAGTATGTAGATATTTAGGGCTCTTTTCCACCATTTATCCATGACTCTAGTCCATGAAACATCCAGGGTCTCAAGCCTCTCTAGGCACTCCTTTTTCTATTCATTATGCCACCCATAACTTCTTCTTTTGTGGGTTGAATATACAGCCAACCACTTGTCCACATGCTCAAGTAACTCACAAAAAAAGACCTCATATAAATCATCATATAGTTTTTCCTAAACCCATTTTCTTAGATTTTTTCCTTTATATTTTGGATGCTTCTATGCAAAACTATCTTTTACCTATTGTAAGCAGTGCTCAATTTTTTTGAGATAAATTTGGTACATCATTCTATTGCACCATCATAGTAACAAAATTCAACACAGGTCTTAGCAATGGAACCAAAATATTGTGAAAAACTTTAGGGTCTCAATTTAATAAAACTAGGTGTAAGCATGTGATATTCCCTTTGTGCTCAACATTTAATCACTCGACTACACCAGCATCAATCCACATAAGGCTCAGGCCTTATGCACTCACCTAAAGCATAGTTGAGAAGGAAATGGGGCCCGTATTGGGCTAGTTATACCATGGAATGAGGATTCAATTAGGAGACTTTATAAATTCAAATAAATTTAGGGTAGATCCACAGGTGTAGACCTTTCTTAGATTTTGCCTGGGGTGAAATAGGTGCTTAAAGGGTCATAAGATTGCTTTTACTCAATCTACTCATAATAAATAGATGTAATTCAAAAAAGTTTGGGTTACTAGCATGGGTTCTATACTCATCCTTTATGAAAAATGATGATGGCATCATGATTCATTATATGGACTCCATTAAAGCTATGAACTAATAAAATGCATGAACACTAATTAACATAATTCAATCAAATGTATGACATCATAATTTATCTTAACTACATTAATAACACTATAAGATATATAAACTAAACATGTAAAAAAAATTTATGCAACACTATTATCATTTGTTAAAATTCCATAGCCAGAGTATATTCAAAACATAATGTTAACAACTCAAAGCTCATAGATGAGCTTGAGCATATACAACTAGAGCTAGAATGTCCTCCATTCCATTTTAAAGCCTTAATGGTGATTGGATCTATGTTTATAGAGTAAATTCATTTTTATAGAGCTTTGTTATGTCATTCATCTCTCCCTCCTCTTCTAGATTGAGCTCCTTACATAAGTCTTCAAGAGCATCATTTTTTAGGGTGGAGGTTTGCATGTTGACTATTGAGTTGGAACTCCATCATCATTCCCACTAGATTCATGACTCTACAAAATCTGCATTATACCTAATACATCTCTTCAAATATTTGATGATTCCCTAAAAATCTAGAAGATGGTTAGCCACCTACTATTTGGTGAAAATTTTGCACTATATCCTTTAACTAACTACTAAAAAAAATCCTAAGGCTTAACCTATTGACAAAATTATCCTCTCATGCCTAGGTGGATGTCATGTTGGCACGAATAATTTACTTAATGGGTTAGGGGACCAATATAGGTTATATTATATTTATTATTTAGCTTCTTTCTTTCATTCATTTGCTTTTATTAGATTAGTTCTTATTTTCTAAATTAGCCACTTGTTCTTTCAATGGTTTATTTTGTTTAGTCTAGTGTGTTTTAGTTAAATTTCCTAATTTCTAGGATAGTTTTCTTTTGGTTTCATGGAAATCTAGTTTATCGATCCTGGTATAATCAAATAATATCCTGTGTGTTTTGAATCCAACTCAAATCGATGTGTAATGCATCTTGTAGTTCAAATTTCTTAATCCAGGTAAGCAATAAGAGAGTTATCCATGACAATGTTACAAAGCTAATGATTCTATTAGGTATGTAAAAGCTTCTCCCATAATTTTATGCAAATTTAAAAAACTCTATTTTTTTGGGTTAAATGCATATAAAATAATAATACTTGTTTGAGGTAATAACCATTGACATGGGTAAAATTTGATGGGAACATTTTGATTAACCAAATTTTACTAAGACAATCTCATGGTGGTCACCTTATTCCCTCTTTCATTCAAAAAGGAAAGAGAGAGAGAGAGAGAGAGAGAGAGAGAGAGAGAGAGAGAGAGAGAGAGAGAGAGAGAGAGAGAGAGAGAGAGAGAGAGAGAGAGAGAGAGAGAGAGAGAGAGAGAGAGAGAGAGAGAGAGAGAGAGAGAGAGAGAGAGAAGCAAAATAAAATGCATAAGCCAAAAGGTCCAAAATAAAATCAAAGAGGATTAGAAGTCTATATGATGAAATAAGATCAATGTATCATGCATCATGTAAAATATGAAGGAAGAGAGAAAAGGTGATCAAAGGTATCTCTATTATGGATATGGATGCCTAGCTGGTAGAAAATTAATTCCTGATCTCCCCAATGTCTATACACCTAATGCGCAATCAAAATTAAACCTATAACTCACCCCATTTCTTTGCCTAAAACCCTTCAACAAGGAATAAAGAATATAACTTTCCCACACACAAGTCTAAGGTATAAGTGAATTTAGTATGTTTCATGGAATTATTAAGAGTCTCTTTTTTGTTTCTCATTTAATAATTTCTTCTAGTATGGTTCATGGTTGATATTGGGATTTCAAAACTAGAGATTCTAAGTTCTTTAAAACTCAAGAGTATTCACCCCTATGAGTCACCATTTATTGTATTAAACACACCCTACCTTTGATTGATATTTGAAAATTAGGGACATCCTTTATTTTTAGAGGACTTATTTATTATTTAGGTGTGTCTATATTTGGGTTGGTTCTTATTATTTATAGAAACTTGATGTTTTGGACATTGAATCATGTTTGGTGCACCTATTTTCCATTTGAAAGGACTTATTGAAACTAATCTATTGATGGAAATTTAGGAGTAATTTCTATATATGATTTACTTAGTCAAGATAATTTATTTGGAGTTGTTTATTTGGGAACTTTTTATTTGGTATTTCAGATGCTTTGGGTCTTTGGAAACTTTTTAGATGGGAACTTTATTTCAAAATTTGTTTTGATTGGTAGATTTTTTATCAACAACTGTATACTTCAAAAACATTGGTGTTAGGAAGATTTTTTTCTTTGAGAAATTTTTCCTCAATATATTTCATTTAGATCATTTCATTCATCACTTATTATGCAACAACTTTATCCTTTAGAAACTTTGGTCTTCAAAAGATTTTATTCTTCAAGAAATTTCTCTTCAGTAGCTTTAATTCTAAAGGTTTTTATTTAGGGAATTTATCTATAGTAATTTTATCCCAAATGATAATCTCTTTGAAAAAAACATGGTCTTTAGGAACTATTACTTTTTTTACTTTTATTAAGAGTCTTTCATTCTAACTTTCCCTTAGCTGACTTTCAAATAAATCTTCTTGAATAAATCTCTAAAGATCATTTTGATTTTGGGGTATATCATTTAGAATCCTAGGATCATCATATCATAAAATTAGACCCAAAGGCAAAGGTTGACCCCTAAATAAACCATACATTGACAAGTGTCAAAAGAAGTGGTGGTGTGGTACCTTGAATGAGTAAGCATCCTACATGTTATGCCCACTAAGCCTAGGTGGTGAAGTTTGAATTGAATAAAGGTGAAGAGCTCATAGACATTGGTGATTAATGGCACATGAACTAGAATAAATGTAAAAATATATAATATCAAGCCCCTAAATGGATTCACATTTCAAGTGGACATATCCAATTGTAATTTTAAAATCCCTAGCTACATTTAAAATGATTTGAAATTTGTGCAATAGTGTTATTGGACAACCATTTTAAAAAGTTTACATCACACCAGAATTGACCAATAATAATGGAATCTTAATCAAAAGTGTATAAAGAAGCTCCACCACCATCTATATTCTCAATTAAAGACTTCACATAATACTTAAATATAGTATTTGATGCAATTATGTTTTACATTATCCATGTCAATTACTCAGCTCTATGGGATATCATAGATAAATTTGATTCATTCATATTGGAGGAGGACATCCCAATAGAGGAGAAACAAATTTTAGTTAAATTTATACCATTAAAATACCATACACTTCACTATGTAGCTAGCAAACTAGAAGTCATGCCATGCATCGACTTACTACAAGACTTATTATTCAAAGGAATAATTATAGATAATGGCTATTTACATTATACCAATAATAATACAGTAATTTCTTAGATCTTTGGAGACATGTTCATGAGGTATTTAAGTCTACCTATTATAGATGCCATATTCAATTTATATAGTGTAGTCACTTGAAAGGAAAACAACAATGTGGAGCAAGCAGTAGGGAAGTGGCTTCTCCTAGGAGACACTTTCACTATCAAGGAACATACCAAGAATCCTATCCCCATTACATAATTTAGGATGGGAATTTATATATGAATGAAATTATTGAATTAACTCATTGACCACCCGATCATTTATTTCATGCATCTAGAATGGGTACCCCTGCTAGACTTTTTCATTACTTCAAAGTGCACCTATGCATTAGGAGAGGTCATCAATACCTAATTACATGAATAAATTATATATAAGGACAAGATTACCTAAGGGTGAAATTTATATATGATGTCATACCCCTTAGATGTAGTCATAGGGACTATTTACTAATATAATGGGTTTTTTTGGAATCCCAACCTTGATTATATCAAGAATAGAATATGTGACCTCTATTATTTCATCCACATATATGCATATGTAAGGAACATTGATAGAATATCATATGACCTTTATCCTCAAGTTTTGATAGACATTCATGGCCACCCTCTTCCTAGGATTTCAAATAGCATTGCCAATACACTCATAAATTTGGGTGATTATTGGATCTACCCATATTATATAGTCATCATGGTTGCCAGACATAGGGTAATCTATCTTCAGCTCCCCAAGTTTGTACCTAACAAAGTTGTTGAGAAAGAGATTGCCTTCAAAATATTAAATGGTATAGATGAAGATTTGACTAAGATTAATAAAGGTACTTTCCATGGTTCCCATATCACTATTAGGAGGATGCAATATACATTCAAGAGGCATTTCATAGAAGTTTGGATTGTAAGGATGGACTATACATTATCTACTTTACCCCACAGGGATTGGGACCCTTATAAGAGATTACAACAAAATATTCACAACCTTAACATCCCATACAAACATGAGTCATTCAACCATGAATTCATATTCCTTAATGAAAAATAGGCTAAGGAAGTAAAAGGAAGGGTTGAGACTATGGGATTTGTTATGCCTATTTATTACACCCCCCCATAAATTTTTCAAATCTATACTTGCTACCATAGAGATGACCCTATCATAAAACCTAAAACTATGTCAGGGACCCCATTGATTGATACAATTTTTAGATTCATTTGTTATTATGAAATTGTAATAATTTTTTGATAAGTTTTATTTATGTTTTAAGTGGTTTTGAAGGGTATGGTGGATAAATGAATAAAATATGCATATATAGTTATAGATGTGATCATTTCAGTGCACTTTGAGAGTTTTAGTTGATTAATGGGCTTTCAATTTTCCATTATTTTAGTTGATTTATGATGTTGTTTTGATCCTCGTAATTAATTTGATTCATAGTTTAGAGCAGATGGTAATGTTTTGACATTTTAAAATAACATTTCATTTGAAATTCAATGAATTGAAAGGTTTTTCTAAAGACGTAATCTTGATTTATGGCTTAGTTTAATTCATTACTAATAACATGATTGATATTTGAAATTTTTATGTGTCTAAATTTATTTTTAAATCCTATAATTTTTTATGCCTGACATACAATCTTGTTCTTTGATGAATCATCCAATGATTTAACTTAGAATCAGATGGTTTATGGTTCACATGATAACTTTGGAAGGTCTATTCTATGTTATGAGTTATGTCCTTACAAGGTTAAATCAATTTTTCAAAGTATACAATATATTTTTAAAAAACATAAAAGATATATGTGTATGATCTAAACTTTTAAAGGTTTAAAAATTAAAGTGTATGCCTTGACCACATTATTAAAGTCTTCTAAATACTTTTAAAACTTATCTTAGTATTCATGATATAGCTCATAATCATGAGGATTGGGCATTGGTAGTTATATTATGTAGTGTTCATCATGAAATATCCTAATGCACTAAGTGTCATGGTCCCTATGTTCATCATGAAACATTCTCATTGCATTTTGATATAGTCGACTTGGAGACTAGTTGGCATGTGTGTTAAATGCAAAAGCATGATCTCAATGTTTTGAGATCACCCAAATATTTGATAGCAAGGGCATTAATTGAAATGATATTTTCCTCAAAAATTTGTAATTGGATAATGAGATAGAATAAATGGATATTCATGGATAGTTTTATCGATGTTGATAGAAATTTGGTAGGATTACTAAACATGAAATTATTTAATGCAAATCAATTTGATTTGGACACATCAAAATTTGGTTATGGAATGAGGTTTGTAGATATAAGACCTTTTTTTCTTGATCTTTGATCATTTTTCACAAGCTCTTTGGTGGAAGCGAAGCTCTAGCTCATTGGAATCTTGTGGAGATTTAGAAGTCGATAGTCAAAAGATTATTTAGAGAGTTATACAAGGTATGGTTCGATGAGTTTTGATCAGTTTATTTGGAAATATTCAAGGTATTTGTGAAAGATTCAATTTAAGTGAAACAATAATTTAGTCAAAATTGTATATATGTGAATGAAAGTTCTCAATATTTCCTATATATTTTTATATTAAAGATGAGGATTATAATGAAAAGGATATGTGACTTTATCTGCATACAAGTTAAATGGTTTTGAAAATAAGTGAATTTTGTTTAGAAAGTTTTGATAATATGTTGATATGCCTATGAAACTCTATTAGTTGGCTACATGCAAACAAATTTTCTTCTTCTGTAGTTTATGACTCAGGTTTTCTAGAAGAGTTATCTGCATATAGTAATCTAAGGAAAATATAAAGATTTATTTAGAGTTTGCATAAACTTTACATGATTGATTGAATTTTTGTTATCCACAAATCTAGATAAATTATAGATAAGATTTTTTGAGAATCTTCTACATATATTTCGGGTTTCTAGTTTTAGAAGTTTTTCTAGGTTGATGAAGGATAAGGTTTCTTTGACTATTGAAAATAAGTTGTAGGGTTTTTATGATCATTTAGGAGATTTTTTAATGTTTAGTTGTGATATTGGTGCATGTTGGTAAATATATATATGAAGGGTCATTTGCATATTTTTGGTAAATGAGAAGATAAACCTATCCTTATTTTCAAAGCTGAGCATAGATTAAATTGTGAAGTTTCTTAGCCTGCTTGCATGAAATATATCAAAGATTTTGATGATTTTGGATCATGGCTGAAGTATGGGATTTTAAAGGTTCTTATTTTATGGCATACACATGGTAATTTTCTAGTGTAAAGATATTTTAATGCCCTGTTATTTTCATTTGAGTTGAAGTTAATGACAGTTATATGCAGTGTTGTTTGGATTTGATGAAGTCTAGTTCAGGGTTTATCTCTAAAATATGTATATATAATAGTCTACATCAATCACACTTTTTAGTTAGCATATGCTTTGAAAAGAGATGATTCTAGGATCATGCATATATATGATCTAGATATCAGCATTAATGAAATCACAAAATGGTTAGTTTTAGTTGATTATCTATTATGGATTTGATATAATGATAATCATCTCAGAAATCTAGTCTAGTTTCAATATAAAAAAATGTGATTGATTAGAATCATTATGTGAAAATTTTAATTGGACCAGTCAGTTGTGTTAAAAAGGATAATAGTATAAATCTCTATAATAAATGTGGGTTCCTTTGAATCAATACCAATCTAATTTGAAGAACATGAGATTCTATTTAAATTTTAAACTCAATAGTGAAGTTTTAAACTTTTCTTTGAAAATGGATATTGAGATTAAGATTATTTAATATTGGTAGTTGATTCTAGAATCATGATAGTATTTGATTTTCAATATAGATTTTGATTCATATATAATATTTCTAGTCATGATGCAATTTTAATTTATTTGATGTATTATTACACCTTGCAGTTTGTTTTTTCTCCCAATCTTAGGTTTTGATACTATATTTTAGATTGTCCATTATGTCTAGGTGGGACAAGAAAATAGGAAGTAATGATGATAGAGTATAGGGACAAAATTCAAATAAAGGAGTTAGTCAGTCAAATTCTAGTAGAGGTTTTCATAGGGGTGGATTCTGTGCCAGATGTTTTAGACCTAGATTTCATAGAGGGATAAGAATATCCATTTATTTTGATGCCTATGATCTTGAGCTTTGGGATATTCTAATTAATCTACTTGTTAATCTAGCCAATAGGGGATTTTGAGGTTATAGGGGTTTCCATGGTCATAGGTTTATATCCTATGCACATTCTTAAAGTAGTTTATTTCACCATTTAAAGCATGACCCTCAACATTTGCCTATCTAGCCCCCTAATTTTAGAGGTGAACCAATTAATGACCCTTTGCCTACTAACCAGTCCACATAGCTTGAAGTAGAAACTACCCATACCAAATATCTTATAAATATGGATATTCCTTTAGATGCACCTTCCCCTTCTCATGGAGACCTTGTTGGATAATGTTGAAAGTTGAATCTATCAGATTCCCATAGTGAACCCCTTATGAGGTATAAGAGGTTGAATTTGGGGAGTCATGGCTATGTTGGCAAAAGGAAAACCATAGATTTTCTACCTTAGACTATTGAAAATAAGACTTTTGAAAAGAGGACTGCTAGTCAAACTGAAGCTAAAATACCAAGGAAAGTCAGATTGCTAAAAAGAATTAAGCTAAAAATTAATGTCAACATGATTGATTTAGGAACTAAGTTGGTACCATTTCCTACTACTAAAATGGAGTACAATTTTGTATTAAAGGTCAAGACAAACATGTGATTGAAGTGTTTTTAGACTTGGATGACTATTGGTCATCTAAAGGATAATTTTTGTTTAAGTGCTAAACTTTTTCATGGCAGAACTGGATTTTTCAATTTGAGACTTTGATTTTCAAACTTTGGTAAATTTTGATAATTTTGGTAAATACAACAATTTTGGATTTTGATATTATTATATGTTCTAAAGTTCATTAAATATGTGTTATGGTTTTATATTAATAGAATTTATCAATTTTTAATTTATTTATTTTATGATTGATATGTATTATATTATATTATTAATTAATATGGGTCCCCACCCATTAAGATTAGTACCCTAAGTCTATCATTTTTAATATCTTGATCAAATTAATACTTTTTAAGTCTTAATTAATCTATCCTTAACCAATTTTAGTTATAATTAATTGACTTTGTTAAAAATCAATTAGTTAACATTAACTAATAACTAACTAAAATTAGTTATAACTTATTTCACAACAAAGTTAAAGGTATAAGAAGAGATCAAGTATTCATTTGAAGACAGAAGTACAACATGTATTGAATACTTAAGTATTTTTAAAATTCAATCATTTATCTCTTCTTTCTATGCAACTTCTTTGAGATACTACAAATTTTGTAGATAGACCTAATGGTACTTTATCTGATGGTTAAGTAATTGCTTATGCAACATAGGTATATCTAGTTTTATTTACCATCTATCACTCATTATCTAAAGTTTGATAAGCTTGATATCTTTTGATGATTGCTATTTTACAATCCTATAGGTAGATTTCAAGTATTCAACCTAAATAATGATGATCATTTCACTTTTATATGACATTTCATTGATCTATTTTGATTGCAAAGTTGTTGTTCAAGTTTTTGTAGAGAAAGGATGTTGGTTTTCTCAATAAGCATATCTCTTTCTACTAAGATGACTCTCCTTTTTGAGACTCACACATCTTTTTTAATTATTTGAATCTAATTTAATATAAATATATATTTCAGATTTCTTCTAAATCTGATTTTTCTTTCTATTTTGGTTATCTTAGATATAGTTCTAATCTTTAGTTTGTCTCTTTTTATTAGTTCTTAGTTTAGTTTGTTCTTTTTCTTTGTTTTAGATAGTTATAGATTTTTCTTAAATTATTATTTCCTTTGGTTTGTTATAGGCTGATATCTTTAAATATCTAGATTTATATCCATTTTAGTTTATTATTAGTTTAATAATCTTATTTTTTTTAGTTAATCATTTGACATCTATCTCATAGATTAGGTCTTTAGTCTATCTAGCTTAGATTTATTTCAAATAGATTCTAAGTTTGCTTTAATCTTTAAATTAATTTCCTTTGTTTTTCTAAGATTCTCAGTTGCTCTTTAATAGTTTTCTTTCTAGATTATGTTTAATCTTTACTATTTGTTTATATTTTGTTAGCTTTGTTTAGACTAATTATCTTAATTAGGTTTCTTAATCTAAATTAATTTTTTCTTAGGTTCTTTTATTTTTTATTTCATTAGTATTTATCCTTTGAGTTTTTTCTTAGTTAATATTTACATTTTATTATCTATTTTGCTTAATTAGGTCATTGTCTTAGTTTGCTATCTTTTTTTAGTTTATAACTCTTTCGTTTCTCTTAGATTAGTTGTTTGTCTTGTTTATTAGTTTGTTTTACTCTTTTGGTTACATGTTGTCTCTCTCTCTTTCTTTGATTTATCTATTTTATTGCTAATTTTCTTTAGAATTAACTTGGAGGATATTACAAGTAAGAAGCAAAGATATTATCTGAATACATATATTATAGAATCAGATTTCTATTCTTCAAGAGATTATCTAACTCATAGGTTTTCTTTGTCAGATAAAATAGATTACAGATTCTTATTTCAACTAATTCATGATTCAATAAATAGATTTTTTATTTTTATAATGGAATAAGTTGTCTTGATAACTTGTTGATTATTTCCTAGAATTTATAATATAAAAACCCCTCACATCTTTAAGATCTTAGATGAACCTTTAGAACTCCCATGATTAGACTGGTATGATTCCAATTTGACCTTCATGATAGGTGAAATGTTTGATTCATTGATGGTATAATTTTCATCATCAATAGGCTTAATCAAAGACTAGTTTAGGTTGATACAAGCATACCCTTCCTTTACACTCAGTCAAGCAAAATTTAGGATCCCACCATTAAGGGGATGGATATCTTTAACTTATGGAGTGGTAGGCCTTACCAAAAACTAGCAGACCAAGGTCAAGAGCCATAACAACCACCTATTATAATGGTATATCAATAAGATCAAGATAAATAGGTAGGTTAAACATTAGTTGTTGGAGAACATGAATAATAACAAGAACTATAAGAGACACTAATTTTTGCACATGAAAAAGAATAATAGACTCCTCTAGTTAAAAAATATACTTTTAAACTAAGGAGAGTCAAATAAGAACTAGAAAAAGAGCTAATTCATCAAAAGGATAACACAATTGGGGAAGAGGTAGAGATCATTTTATTAAACTCCTATGATGAGGAAGATATGGCACCTAATATGGCAGATTCAATTGCCATAACATCTAGTATGACTCTTCCCCCTCCTCCCCAAAAAATGATTACTCCACAGGTTAAGAAGACTATAATTTATTGTCAAAAAAAGCCCAGGGTAGAGAGACCATAGACTCCATCCATGGAGATAACCATCAAAAAGGCAAAACCTTTAGTTGAAGGTGAACCAAGTCCTGAGGTGGATGAGGAAGAACTACAATAAGCCAAAGTTTTGAGCTTACAATTATTAAAAGCAAAGGCACCCCTCAGTGGTGATTAATCTAATAAGGATGATCTCTTCACTGGTCCCTTAGGAATTTCTCTTCTTATGTCCTTACTAGTTGATTATAATATGCCTTTTCTATTTGTTTCTACTTTCACTCCTATGAAATCACTCTCTACTAAGCTTGTTTTCATTTTTCCAACCACTACTCCAATTACCACTTCTACTTTTCTAACCATTAATCCTTCTATCTACATACCTTTAACCATTTTTTTTTGAATCCCAACCACTTTTTATCCCCTTTCATTCTCCACATCTATTTCCATATCCACCAACCAACCCATCACCCATGTGGCTATCTCCTCTACCCAACTGGGTTTACCATTACGTTCTTTAGGATTAGTTCAAATGGTAGCAGTAGTGGCAACAAAAAAGGCCACAAAGAAGAAACTTGTATATGTTGTTCATATCATGTCCCCATTTTGGCTAACATCATTTAGCATGTCAGATTTGCCTATCATGGACTCTCGTAGGCAGATGAAGGTGATGAGAGGGTCATGTTTGCAATTCGATGGCTCACAATGCTCTGAAAGATAGTATATTTTATTATGGAGGCCAAATTGTTATATTTTAATTTTAAAATGCACTTTTATTATTATTTTCATAAAATTACTTTTTATTAAAAAGTATAACAAGTTTTGTATGATGTACTATGGAAACTCTTGGAAGTTCTGAAAAGTGCATAAATAGACCCTATGGGTCTATTATTTGGCATCCAGAGTTTATTTTTGATCATTGAATCTCCTTGAGCATTTGTAAGACTTCAGAGTCTACAAATCATCAGATTAATCCTTGAGAATGATACCTCTCAAGTGATTTTCATAACTAAGGGTGTGAAAGATCATCTGAAGGGTTGATCTTCGAAGTGGTATTTAGCTACTTCAAGTTGGGCTTATTTGGTTCTCAGACATTTGTCAGAGGGTTTGTGTTTTAAGTGATCGAAACATTGATTATTCAGCAATTTTATATGGTGTTTCATTTCAAAAATGGAATAATTTGGAAACCCCTTGGTGGAGTGATTTCATCATCCAGCTATTTGAAGAACCCACAGGGATAGTATATTTGTTTACCATCCATACAGGTACGACAGAGATAGTACGGCAGGCGCGGCAGCCCAGAAGACAACAATTTATGTGTAACCCCTTGGCGCTCTTAGCTGGGTGATTCATTTATATATTTTGGAAGGTACTCTTCTCAGTCTAGTGCCAATATTTAGTTCCTAGATAGGCTTATCAGTAAAGATAGAAATTAATTCGTATCGATACACAATAAGGTGCGCTGACAGGGGAGTGAAGAGCAGCTAAGTGCCATCCATAGAATCGGTCCTTGGGTCAACAACAAAAGAAATTTTGATAGCCGTTGGAGCTAGAAGAAAATCCAAGTGCAAGTTTCTATTATGCTTATTCATACAAAAAACACTTGCATTTAGGTCAAACATATAAGGCATTGACCTGGCTGAGTACACCAAACCTTGATATCTGGACCTTTGCTGAGTGCGCCAAACATCTGTCAAGTCATCCATTGTGGCAGCTCATAGTTGGTAGTCTAGGTTCCATCCTCAATCACCATTGCTTGGTATATCTAAGGCGTTGATTGTTATAAACACTTAAGTTTATACCCAGCTGTATTTGCATATCTGTAATAGATTAGTTGCCAATCATTTGCATTCTGTCCAGAATAAGGAAAGATATTATTTGCATTGTGAATGCTAAGATATCTTGTTGTAATTTGAAATTGAAATCTATTGAAAAAGATCTATATTGGCACTAATTAAGCTGAGTAAATTAATATCTAGTTACAATTATAGCAGTTTAGTTATTTGACAACTGTTTGACAAAAATCCATAAGGTAATATTAGTCTTCTGATGATCCTAACAAGTGTTTGACGAAATTCCCTAAGTGTAATATCAGTGTTTTAGTGATCCTACTAGTAAGGGACATTACATTGGTATCAAAGCTTTCATCCTGCCATCCTGTGATCACTCAAACATCAGAAGTATTAAGAGAAAGAGATACCGGCAAACAGTTCAAAATATGGCAGAAGAAGATAGAAATGCAAGAGTTGAAATAAAATTTGACAACATGCTTGATATGATGTCACATTTATTGGCAAGAATGGACCAACAAGCCATTCCCGATCAAGGTCACCAGCACACAGCAGAGTATAGTGTAGTCAATGAGGAAAGCTCTGTACAACATGCTGGAAACACTAGAGGATCAGCCTCTAGACCTCTTTTTCCCACCTTCACACCCAGGGAGGAATAGTTACATGTTGCTCCAGCTACTCCATTTGGTGAGGAGGCTAGATAGGCCTACTTCGAGTATACCACTCTCCCTCCTGATATGTGACAAATATGGACATTTGACCAGTTCATGAATCAAAGGAATAAGAGAGGAGGAAGGAATGATTACTATGCTCCAAGAAATGACAAGAGATCTGCTGATACAGCTACCAGGAACTTGAATAATGAGTTTGACAAACATGTTAATCCAGTACAGGGAGACATTAACACATCTTCAGGTAATGATTTATCTGCATTATCTTCACATGCAGAAGTTATTAAAAATGTTGTGCAGGATGAGCTAGTTGCATCAGAAGGTGATATTACAGATGACACCCAGGAGGATGTTGTGGATAGTATTGAGGACTTAGTCTCTTTAGCGGGTTCATTTGATACAGAGATTTATGTGGATGTAATGGGTCATATTTGGAGGTCACTTGTGGCTAAGCCCAAGAGGATTGTTGATGAATTCTTTGATGACATTGTTGAAGATCTATTGATACAAACTGGGTCAAGACTGTGGTGCTCTCATGAGTCCTCCTGCCTTGCTCTTGTATATCTTCTCCAAGGGTGTAAATTTAACCAGGTGGGAAAGTATCTAGAGAGAATTTGGATCACAGCTTTTTGTGTTATGGATGACATAAAGGAAACTATTCAAAATGCTGGTGACAGTCTCTGCCGAGCAGTAATTTCTTTAAGTATAGGGCTATGTGACACATCCCTCATAGAAAGAAATGCTGCAAGTGCAACGATGGCTATTGTTTTACCATTTATACTTTTTCAGGGAATGTTGAGCAAAGTTTCAAGTGTGTAGCAAGTCTCAATCAAGATGATCATGAAACTTTCAAAGGGTGCTGGGGATGCTATTCGGCTCCATTTACCAGACTTGGTTTTCTGTATGTTAGAAATATTTTCAAGTTTGGAAGATCAGAGGCTCAATTATGCTAAGCTACATGCAGAAAGTGTTGGTATTTGAAAGGACAATTTTTAAAAATTGCATATTGTGGTTGCAGAATATTTCCCCATGTGGGAAACCCTTGATCTGTGTCTTAAATATGTTGATCTTCCTACTTTAGAACTATTGGTTCCTCATCTTGTCCAGCTTGTTCGTTCAGGAGTGGGACTAAATACACGTGATGGTGTTGCAAAATTTATTAGTTTATTCGTTCAAAAAGTTGGGTCGGATATAAAACCATTTATAAGCACACTATCAAAGGTTTTGTTCCCAGCAGTTCAGGGAGAGAAAAGTTCAGTAGGGAGGTGAGCATTTGCATTTGCTTGTGGAGACTTGCTGAAATATGCCAGCTCTTCTCAAGCACAAAAGATGATTGAGGATACTGTAGCATTGTACACTTTTGGTGGTGACAAGGGGACTCAAGTGGAAAGTGCTCTTCTACTTAAAAATTCCTCACATTGAGCCACTGATACTGTGAAGGGATATCATACCATAGTTCTTCCTATGGCTTTTGTGGCAAGGTTTGACAATGAAAAAGAGGGTGGCAGCCTTTTTGAGGAGGTATGGTAGGCAAAATCAAATATTGTGTTGTTTGGAATGGGATTTGAGATTCTAGAGAGTTGCAATGGTTTGGCACACTTCACATCTGACCAACTATGTGCTTGGTCGGTGGGAGTAGCAGATTACATTGCAATTGCTTCTTTTGTTGAGAATGGAGCATCTTTGATTTTAGAAGATGCTGAGAATTTTCTCTATAAAATAGTAGTAAACGTAAATGCCGAGTTTCTAAAACATCATTTAGCCAATGGTATTGACCTAAATTCAAAGGATGATAATCAGCGAACACCACTCCACATGGCAGCAGCTGAAGGATTGCATTTATTGGCAAAGTTTTTACTAGAGTCAGGGATGGTATCTAACAGGTTTGTGGAGTTAGTTGGTATTAGTCATATTACCCAGGTGAGGAGTTTGCTTGAGTTACCAGTTGATTCTAGTTTATGGATGTGGACATGAGATTGTTATATTGATGTTTGGGATCCAGGTGGATTGATTGCTTTATTATTTAGCTATTACTTAGGGACAAGCAATTTCAAGAAGGGCGGACTATCATGTCCCCATTCTAGCTGACATCATTTAGCATGTCAGATTTGCCTATCATGGACTCTCGTAGGTAGATGAAGGTGGTGAGAGGGTCATGTTTGCAATTCGATGGCTCACAATGCTCTGAAAGATAGTATATTTTATTATGGAGGCCAAATTGTTATTTTAATTTTAAAATGCACTTTTATTATTATTTTCATAAAATTACTTTTTATTAAAAAGTATAACAAGTTTTGTATGATGTACTATGGAAACTCTTGGAAGTTTCAAAAAGTGCATAAATAGACCCTATGGGTCTATTATTTGGCATCCAGAGTTTATTTTTGATCATTGAATCTCCTTGAGCATTTGTAAGACTACAGAGTCTGCAAATCATCAGATTAATCCTTGAAAATGATACCTCTCAAGCGATTTGCATAAATAAGGGTGTGAAAGATCATCCAAAGGGTTGCACTTGGAAGTAGTATTCAACTACTTCAAGTTGGGCTTATTTGGTTCTCAGACATTTGTTAGAGGGTTTGTGTTTTCAGTGATCAAAACATTGATTATTTAGCAATTTTTTATGGTGTTTTGTTTCAAAAACAAAATAATTTGGAAACCCCTTGGTGGAGCAATTTCATCATCCAGCTATCTGAAGAACCCACAGAGATAGTATATTTGTTTACCATTTGTACAGGTATGGCAGAGATAGTACGGTAGGCGCAGCAGCCCAGAAGACAACAATTTATGTGTAACCCCACGGCACTCTTAGCTGGGTGATTCATTTATATATTTTGGAAGGTGCTCTTCTCAATCTGGTGCCAATATTCAGTTCCTAGATAGGATTATTAGTAAAGATAGAAATTAATCCATACCAATACACAACAAGGTGCACTGACAGGGGAGTGAACAGCAGCCAGGTGCGATCCATAGAATTGGTCCTTGGGTCAACAACAAGAGAAATTTTGATAGCCGCCAGAGCCAGAAGACAAGCCAAGCACAAGTTTCTATTGTGCTTAGTCATACGGAAAACACTTGCGTTTAGGTCAAACATATAAGGCATCGACCTAGCTGAGTGTACCAAACCTTGATGTCTGGACCTTTGCTGAGTGCGCCAAACATCTGTCAAGTCATCCATTGTGGCAACTCATAGTCAGCAGTCCAGGTTCTGTCCTCAATCACCATTGCTTGGTATGTCTAAGGTGTTGATTGTTATAAACACTTAAGTTTATACCCAGTTGTATTTGTATAGTGATATAATTAATTACCAATCATTTGGATTCTATCTGTATTTGCTAAAATCTGAAGATCAAAATTTCATTAAAAAGGATCTATATTTTTCTTGAATAAATTGGCCGAGTGAATTAATTTCATATCTAGTTACAAATTACAGTAGTATAGACTGTTTGACAACTGTTTGACAAAATTACAAGGTTGTATTCAATGATAATTTTGATAAAATTCTTAATGCAATGTAATTTTTGATATTACGTAAAGTGTTTGACAAAATTCCTTAGTATAAAACCATTGTATTTAGTGTGCCCATTAGTAAGGGACATTACAGTTCACCCCATACCATAATTCAAGAACATGGACCATTCCAAGATAATTTGGTACTCAATGCCCAAGCCATCTACTGAGCCTAAACCTAAGCCTAAGAAGGATGCATAAATAGAAGCCTAACCATTGGATCCATCAAAGTTGACTCTTTCATATTAGGCTAAGTTAGGATCATTAGATACTAAGAGGACTAATCTAAAGATCATCAAGATTCCCACTATAATCTCACTCTTTGACAAAGATAGGGTTAAGAAGAGAAATATTAAAGATAATAGCGGTAGAGGTTTAATCCTTGAATAAAGAGAAGAAATTTACTCTCTTTCAAAAAGGTAGGATAGGATGAAGGGCCAGTCTCCCTACATTGAGAACCTCAAGTCATACATGGAGACACACATGAAAGCAGTATTAACCATCCATGAGGGAATAAATCTGGCCAAAAAAGAACTAGAAGAAGAATTAGAGACTCTTAAAAAGAAGCAATAGGTGATACAAGTTTCCTCTAACATGGATCAAGATGTATAGAGTATGGCACTAAGGTTGTACAAAATTTTGGATACTATTCAGTTTTTGAGATTCCAATTAACTCGACATGTAACTTCAATAATATAAATTCTTAAACTTCTCAGAGAAGGTGAAAATAAATTAAATTTCTTAGTGTTTTGCACTCTTAATAAGGCTTTCAACCACTTAAATTTGATGACCCTTAGAGGTAGTTAATGCATTAAATTTACCTATCATAATAACTCAGGAGGCTTGGGATTGGGTGAGTGATTTTGAATCTTTAGTAAATAAGCTTGTAAAATAGGAAAATCAAGAATCACAAATTTTGGATGAGGTTGAATTAACAGGAGCTTGAGATAACACTAAAAATTTGGTAGCCTAAGCTATTTTTGATCTGATGATTTAAAAAGATTCAAATATTTTCCATCAAATACTACAAGGACTGAGTCTATAAGACATTAAATAAAATTTTAGTTTAGCAAGGAAGAAGGTAATAAAAGTGGAGGCCTTTTGGGTTGGCTACCGAACTACCAAGATAGAGCATGAAAGGCTAATATAATAGATAGATAGGGTAACCAGACCTCATCTCTTTGATATGAGCATAATTCAGGCACAACATTCCAAAGCATATAAATATTATCAAAGGTCACAAGCCAAGAAGAAAGAAACCTCAGCACCACATACCAATTTTGTTACGTAGACCCCACCTATAGTGACAACTACAACACTGTCATCAAATTTAGTCTATCCAAGCTTGTCAAGCGATACAATGTCAACTCTTAGTTCACCTCCTATGGTCACTCCAATACACATGATGAGTGTGTCCCCAATACAACTCTAGCCACCTCATTTTCTATAATAACACATTCAACTCTAGTTACAATCACATCTCTAATTACAACTACAGTTTCAACCACAACTTTGAAAAGTGTTAAGTAGGAACTGAGTTAGCCTTAGTCAAAAGATATTTTTGTATAATTTTTCATGTAACAATTACAAATGGCTAGTTAATTCTTGTTATGTCCATATTGTAATTAAGCAAATTATTTTTTGAAAACATGCACACATTGCATGTTTGAGGTTATCTATAAGTTATAATATGCATTTTTATACCAAACTAGTACTTATGTTCTTATAATTTTGATGTAATCAAAGTTTTTCTATACTTGGAGGATGAGGTGACCCCTTCCCCATGTTATTTATATACATGTAGATCCTTCTTTTTAAAGGGTCAAAGTTTTGATCAATATACAAGAAGAGATCAATAAATTGATTTTTATAAAACTATGTTTGTCATTTCTTCTTCCTTTTATGTATCAATAAAATTTAAGTTTATTTTTCTGTATTTATTCAATAATTCTAGAGTGTGTTAATGTTATGGATGAATATAATTATTTTAATTAATGAATATTGATCTTAGATGTGTAAAATCAATTGAGGATTGGTGGATTTCATTGGTTTAAGGTAGTTAGTATATGTTAAATTGATACTTTGAGGTGTGCAAAAGTATTTATTATGGTATAATCATCTAGGAATGAGCCATAACTACCCTATAAAACATTTTGGTATGAGTTATAATCTATCAGTGCAAAAATATCCCTAAGGAGAGAAACCTTCAGTTGAAATAATCGATCCTCTTATACTTGTTATCCCAAACTACTAACTGTGTTTGTTCATAAGTGTGCAGTAGCTATAAGCAATAAACATTGGTCTTGGAGATAATTATCCACTAAATAAATAGTCTTATATGTGACCTTTCAAGAACATAGAGCCTTATTTTCTACCTTACCCTTCTTTCCCCTTTTAAGTTTATTTGAGATCTACCCACCATAGAATAATCATCCACCCATATAACTCACCTAGTGATTAATTTATATTAGATTCCATGAATCTATCCATAAAATCTACTTAAATAACCGACATGATTAACCTATTATTCCATCACCTAGTTATTTTAACCACATACCTATAACATGTGCCCCAGAGTGAAACTTTGTTCTATAGAGATCCCAAAATGTTAGAGGCTACCTAATTTAACCTTATGTGGTGTGCATAAAATCCACATCAACAGTGTCATTTTTAGATGATTATGAATAACATGCCCATAGAATATAATAAGAGGAATACCCTATAAATTTATTGAGAATTATGCATGATAAAATGGAAAAGTTGAAATTTTACAAACCAAGGATAGGTATTAATTTAAATTTAACATGATTTTATGAACATCCTAATTAATTTTTAATGGTATGCTAACACATTGAAATAATATTGGTGTTTTTTTCTAGTTTTTCTTACTTTACAATGAACGTAGAGTAAACATCATAGTCACATAATTAGATTTAATCTTAGGAAACTCAAAGAACTTGTGTTGATGTGTTTTGTGATTTATTGTATAATATTGGATCCTTTGAATATCTATTGAATGACACAATATTAAAAATGAATTTTATGAATATTATAAGGATACAAGGAAAATTATTATGCTTATAAATAAATTAAGTTGATACTAGATATTATTTTTATTAAACAAACCATCAACCCTTTTACTTGAAAGTATAAAATGTTTTAGGTGATAATGAAAATCACAACTTATTTTCATTTGCATCCATGATGATAGTAAGGTAGCTATCCAACATTTCATGTGGAGGTTTACTTCTAATGGTAGACACTGATGATGATATAAATGGAACTGTTATGATATTTTCAACTATATCATCAAAATTAAAAAAAAATATCTTTACAACATATCCATGTTACCTTATTTTGGATTTAGTTATCAAAACAAGATAAAACCTTG